>JAUKPQ010073562.1:0-21862 GCA_032273045.1 Chloridella minuta | reverse complement strand
CGCCCAGGCCTATTCTACGACATTGAAGTGCTTGCTCAGTTGCAAGTGCAAATGGCGTGGGAGACCGAAGAATTCAAGCTCGATCCTCCGACCGTCACCTTGGGCGTGCAGGCGGTGATCGATGACCCGTCTAAAGGGAAGTACTGGATCGCGGAGATGGATGGCAAGGTCGCTGGCTGCTTGCTGACGGTGCCTGAGTGGAGTGACTGGCGTAACGGAACCATTTTGTGGATTCATTCGGTGTATGTGCTGCCTGCTTATCGTGGGAAGGGATTGTATAAAGCGCTCTACGAACACGTTCAGAATCTCGTGAAGGGCGATGGCAAAACATACAAGGGCATTCGTCTCTACGTGGATAAGCGGAATACGACGGCCCAAGAAGTTTATAATAAATTAGGCATGAACGGAGAGCACTACCAGCTCTTCGAATGGATGCTGTAAGAAATTAAATCTTACGTTCTTCTAAGCGTTTAAAATATTTAGAAAGTCAGCTCGTTTCCACTGGTGGAAACGCTAGGGAAATTCCTGTAAGAGTGCGTTCACCAAACCACTCCAGCCCACGAAGTCTTTGACGGGCTTCGAGCCCAAGGTGAGCTTCTTCCACCAGTTGCCTTTCTTGCGATGAAGCTCGCTGATGTCGGTGCGGTCCGGATCGTAGAATTCAAAGATGCTTCCTTCGGTTTCCCACGTCGCATAGACGCCACCGGCCAGGCGATGGGAAAGCTCGCGAGCTTCGCTCGAGTATCCGTACCGGTCCAGACCGAGAATGCCCAGATACGCCATGTTGATCCACACCGGTCCGCGCCACATGTCTTTGACGAAGAGCTCTTCGTCGCGAGCCACGGAGGGGAACGGAATAAGCGTGTTGTACTTCGCTGGGTCCATGATCCGCGCCGCGATCAAGGCCGCCTGCGCTTCGTTCGGGATTCCGGCAACTAGCGGCGTAAGGTCCGAGATCGTATGAATACGAATGAAGTCTTCTTTGCGATAGTCCCAATCATGGTAGCTGCCCGACACTGCATCCCAGAGGCGGGAGTTGATGGTGGCCTTAAGGGTTTCGCGTTCTTGCTGGTAGGCACGTGCTTCGTCAGTGAGACCGAGCTCTTGTGCGATGTTTTCAAGTGCCTCAAGGCTTAGGACGATGTAGCTGGACATGTCCACGGCGGCCATCTTGCGTGTGTCGTCGAAGAAGCTCTCATCGCGGTTGGCGAAGCGAGGTGAGTTATCAATCCCAGATTCGTAGGGATCGTGCCAGAAATAGAGCCCATCTGGATGACGGCGCTCTAAGCGAAGCCAGTCTTGGTATTTTTTAAGTTTTGGATAAGCGCTCTCAAGCCAGCTATGATCTTTCGATTTTTCAAAGACTCGCCATGTGGCCCAAGATAAGAGTGGCGGCTGCGTGGCCCGTTGCGGTAGCGGCTTCACGATGATTTCTGCGATCGCATGATGAATCAGGCCACTCGGCTTTTGGTAGCGGAAAATATAATCCAAGAGTTCTTGCGCGATTCGAGTGTCCCAATGGCGCCAGATCTGTGTGATGAAGGCCGTGTCCCATAAGTAAGCTGCGCGAAATGGCTTCGCTGGACGTGCACGGTAGCCACGGAAAAAAGTGTTTGGCGTTTTGAGATTTTTGCACAGCAGTCGATGAGTATCATCGAAGGCACTCTGCCATTCCTGGGGAGCTGAGGACGGTAAACTCGGAGGAGCAGTTTCTACACCTTTATGCAAACAGCCCACGCTTTTAGCGTGGGCCATGCCCGTGAGTATGGTGAGGAGAAGAAGCCAGCGCATTTTTAGTTTGCGACTGTACGCGGATCAACTTGTTCCGCTGGTTCGATGATGAGTTTGTTCAAAACAGCACTAAATACCGCGGCGTTGGTGCTGGTGACTTCTGCATCCGGTGCGCTTTCAGCGAAGCTAAAGAACTCGCCTTCTGCGTCCCACGCGTGTGTCGTACCTGACTTCGTGATCGCGCCCATCTTCTGCGGAAGCGCAGGCATGAGCATCCAGCCATTGTTTAAAACCACTCGCACACCGCCGAAAGAGTCGACGAGGAAGTTTGAACCTTTAACTTTAAGTCCTGCAAATTTACCCATCCCGCTCTTGTTGCCAATCAAACCGGTCTTGTCGACGGTGAAGAGCACGCCTGCCGCGTCGACGAAGTAGTTACCGCCGACTTCTTTAATGCTCGCGAGATTTAAACCAAGAGATGTAAGAGTCGCTGGAGCGATGGTGTAGGTGAAGCCTTTGACGGTATCAACCGTAACCATAGAGAGGACATTGTCTTTTTTGATCACGAGGAAGTTGCCACCAGAAATGACGATCTCGCCTTTCTTGAAGAGGTCCTCTTTATCGTAGGTGTAGTACATGCCATCTAATGTCACGACGTTCATTTCGCCTTTGTCTGACAAGAACCAAGCGCCGCCCTTTGCCTTTAACTCCTTGGGTCCTTTGATGCCGGTTTTCTTGTAGACGAAGCCTTTGGCATCAACGGTCGTGATGAGCTGACTCTTCTCGAGAATCCAGCTCTTGCCGCGCGCGAGAATGTTCATCGGCATGATGAATTGGTTCAGATCATACACCTTAGCTTCAGCATCTATAGAGAGAAGCACACCGTTCGATTGGAGAACAAAGGATTGAGCACCTGCGGTCAAAGAGGCGGTGAGGGCGATGATGCCAAACAAGGTTTTCATAAGCTTCCTTTGATTAATGTAAGGAATTTATAACCTGGAAAGGGCAGCGCCTTGGTTGGGAGGGGAAAATTTATAGGGTGTTTGGTGAAGAAAAGGAGTGAGGCCGGGGTAAGAACGTTGAAATTTTTGGGGTGGGATTTTTGCGAAGGACAAATTCTTGTCTCTTCAGGGATGTGTTGTGAACTTTTGTGGTGTCCCTTCCCCCGGCTCAAATTACATTAAGCATCCCGCGTGCCAAGTCCGCTGCAACCGCAAGTCAGAGTAATTTGGTTGGCTGCACTCGGCCGTGGTGACAAAAAGGAACTGAATTCGTGACCCCGGCCGGGGCCACTTTATCTGGAGATGTAATTTTTTTGTAGTTGCAGGCATGGTGAAGAGGCAAAATAGCAATTAATGAAACTTACTTACCGTCTCGGTGGCCTCTCTTCTGTCCTTGTCGTTCCTGTTCTCCAGGCCCAGGCGTCGGTACTTGGATTACAGCTCGAAGGTTTGGAATCAGCATCTGCCGATTTGTATTTTCACCAGGCCGAAGAAGAGTTGCCTCGCAGAACTGGAATCGCTCAAGCCGTGGGGACTGAGGGCCTTCATGAGTCAGTGGCAACCCTCATGCTTGGCTGGGCTAAAGATCGCCAAGAACTCATCAAGGTATCGCCTCTTCGACATGAATTAGGAAATCTCATTGTGATTCTGTTAGGGCGAATCATGCGCCTAAAAGAAGAAAAAACTGGCGCCGAGCATTTGGCGAGTTTGGAGACTCTTCATCAGCGGTTGACGGCGCTCTATCATGAATTCGATCGCATCGAAGTGCCGCGCAACTAGGCAACGATCGGCGTGAAGGGTGCCATCATGAGAACGAGACTTTCAATGGTGAAGGGTTTTTTAAGCACATACTTGATGCCGACCTCATCAATTTCATTTCCTAGCATCGAAACGTAGCTGCTCATGACGGCAATCTCGCCTTCGAACCATGGCATGTCCTTCACTTCCTTAACGAAATCGATGCCGTTCTTATTGGGCATGACAATATCGCACAGGACAAGATCAAATTGATTACTTGGGATTTTGAGGATCTCAAGTGCGAGCTGCGGTGTTCGAACAGCGAGCGCCTCATGGCCATGCCCTCGCAATTGATCCGCCACTAATCTTAGGATTTCGAGTTCATCATCGAGAATTAAAACGCGCGCCATATGTTTTTCCCTTCCTGTTAGACATTATCGTCTGAAACAGGAAAAGGTTTTGCTGACATTTGTCAGCGAATGACGAGAGACCACTCTGTCACGTCACTTCCCGTTGTGTTTTCATAGGTCAGGCCGCTCGGAATGCCGATTTCTTTATTCTTATTATTGAGATCCCTAGATATTTGTCCAATGTTAACAGGTGTGTTCTTTCGAGCCTCTAGCTCACTCGAAATTGAAGTTGCATTCTCTTGCTGCGGTGGTTGTACCATCACACCGCCAACAATTACTGGTTGAGGAGAAATATACCTCTGAGAAAACTTTAGGCGATAAATACCACTGGCACTCGCGGTGCACGTGATCTTGAGCTCGTTCGGTCCCATAACTAAAGTCGCCGTCCCACCAGAAGTCACTTTGAGGATGTGTTCTTCGACCTGCTCGACGTGCTGATCTCCTGCACTTACTTGAAAGTTTCTGCCATCCACTTGCACGTTTGATTGTTCTTTTTGTTTCCGCGTTTTTTTCAATGCCAGCATATCGCATTCAAGTTCGGGTACATCCAGCGATGAGAAAGAGGACTCAGCGTGGGGCAAACGAGTTTTCACCCATCGATTCAGAATTTCCGAGCGCTTCACGTCGCAGGTCACATTTAAACAGCGCCCATCGGCTTCTACGCGGTCTTGTCCCTTGACGAGTACGACTTCTATGAGAGGGCGAGCACGAAGCGCCTCAGCATCTGAGACAAAACACAGACGCTCAATGGCCATTTGTGCCTGGGCGGGAGAGAGAAGCAGAAGCCAAATTAAAACCATCATGCTAAGATTATAAACTCAGAGGGGCTTATGAGCGAAGTAAAGAGTTATGAAGACAAGGACGGCAACCTGGTGTTCACCAGTGCCTATCTCAAGGCGCGTAATACTTGCTGCAAGTCGGCCTGTGTGCATTGCCCTTTTGGCTATACGCTCAAAAAGTTAGGCCTTCAGTTTGAAAATTGGGACCCCTCCCGTGAAGGAGAGGCCCGCAGCTATCTCGCGGATGCAGGCCGCGCGGACTTTGATTTTGCACCTTTCGTTCCAGACAATGCGAAGTTCATTTCCATCAAAGGAAAAACTTGCGGTCTACTGGTAAAGAACCACATCGTAGTAAAGGGCGTGTTTCTTGCGCGCCACTTCCAGAACCAGGGGTTGGATAAAGACATCATCGAATCCTACTTTTTTAGTTAGCGATATCTAAGAACTCATCCAGACTGGGCGCCTGCCTCGAAGGTCTAGAGAGAATCGTTTCTTCATCAATCTCATCTTCATCAAAGCCACAAAGCGCTCCAGGCCAGTAGCCGTACTTATCGAAAAAGCGCTGGCGAATCTCACTGTAAAGCTCTCTGGGAGGAAAGCGCTTCTTGGGCGAGAAATCGCGCAGCTGACTTGAAACCTCATGGGGCATGACTGTGCAGCTCATCGTTGGGCCACCAGCATCGTCATCGGCTGTTGCTCCTGAGTCGCGACCACATCCGGTGGATTGGCGTTCTTAAGCGATTGAAAGGCGATCACAGTGAAAACCAGCAACACCCATGGGCGAATGTGGCGAGCCGCTGCGAGTAATTCTTTTATTTCCATAGTCAGTACCTCCGTGCAGGAAGGGCCATTTTTAGTCGTAGCAAGGCCGTGGCGCTAGATTCCCAGCAGCGAAGGCCAACTCAATGTGTGTGCGAACTAAGGGCTAAGAGATGTAGAACCTATCCAGGGCATCAAGGTCGCTGTCAATCGCGGCCATGAGTTCGAGAAGGTCCCAGGCCATTTCACTGGCCAGTCGTTGGTCGACACCATAGCGCTCGGTGATTTGAGAGCAGAGGCGGCTGCCAAGGTCATTAAAAGAGAGATCAGAAGCTTGTGTGTGTGTGCTCATTTTGTCCTCCATGACTTATGAGTGAAGAGCTATCAGTTCGTCGATCAGTACACGCGAAGTAATCCCACCATGACACCGCGGATTTCAACTTCCCGATCCTTGAGGATGATCGGCTTCATGGTGCTGTTGGCCGGATGAAGTTCGATCTGCTTCGCTTTCTTAAAGTAGCGCTTGAGTGTTGTCTCGTTATCAATGACCGCCACAACGATCTGACCGTTGTCGGCTTGATTTTGCTGACGGATCACGGCGATGTCACCGCTCAGGATGCCGTCCTCGATCATACTTTCGCCTTTCACTTTTAAGGCGTAGTGGTTGCCCTTGCGAAGCATGGTCATCGGCACCGCGATGGTATCGGTGTTCTCGATGGCTTCGATGGGGACTCCGGCCGCGATGCTACCGAGAAGAGGAATCTCCTCGGTTCCCTGGGAGGACATATGGGCCGGAGTCAAGCCACGAACCGAGTTGGATTCATTGTTGAGATGTCCGCCTTGCGTGAGGTACTTGATGTAGTCCTGCACTGAGCCCAGTGACTTGAAACCGAAGTGCGCTTGGATTTCTTTCTGAGTAGGAGCGTAACCTTTCTCACGCTTGAACTCAGTGATGAAGTCGAGAACGTCTTTTTGTTTTTTCGTCAACGCCATGGTGAACATCCTTCCGTAGTTTTTCCGTACAAAGAAATAGTATCCGTATTTTTTCCGTAGCGCAAGCCCCCTGCGTTCATTTTGTATCGGGGCGGCCTAGATTGTGACTGGTAGGGGCGACTTTTTGAAGCGAGAGATAAAGGTGCAGCGCTGGCAAAGTTCAGTCACTAATTGCCCTTTTTGGAAGCCTTCGTGCATTTTTTGAGTGAGTTCTAGTCCCATGATTTGGCCAAAGGGCAGCTCAAAAACATTGCCGAGTTTGTTGCCGGCCTCTTTGTCCAAACAGCACGCCACCACACGTCCATCCGCATGGATGCCGACGTGTTGCGAGAGAGCGTGGCAGAAGCCTTTGTCAGATAGGAAGGGCGCAGTAAGCGAGGGCCATTCAAAACGTGTGTCGAAGTGGAAGTAGGCGCGGCCAATGATATTCTTCGAGCGGCGGTGGGCCACATCCACACGTTCATTCACGCCGATGTTAAAATAGCCTTGAATCTCATCCATGAAGTCTTGGTTTTCGTCTTTCATTCCGGTGGTCGTCGGCAGATTCCACAAGCGGAAATTCACATAGAGTTCCGGCTTCTCTTTGAGTGCGAGCTTGGTGAAATCGAGCACCTCATAAAGGTACGGACGCCAGTCTTTCCCGGGGAAATTATCTTTGAAGGAATGGAGCGAGAAGTTGATCTGACGTAGACTCGATTTAAAAAACACATCGCTGTGAAATTTTCCCAACAGTGTCCCGTTGGTAGTGAGTTGTACGGGCATATTCTGGCGCGTGCATTCGGCGAGGATCGCCGGAAACTCAGGGTGGGAGAGCGGCTCACCCATAAGATGGAGGCACACTTCATCCGTGTGAGGCGCCACATCAGTTAAAACTTGCTTAAACTGGGCCTGGGACATGACTTGTTTAGGGCGCTCCACCTCAGGGCAGAACGTACACTGCAGATTGCAGATATTTGAAATCTCAATGTAGACCCGGCGAAAGCGTTTCATGTGCCGGCGTTATACCCCCCGAGTCCTGTAATTTCTACTGGTCCAGGGGCATTTTCTCCAGGAAATCACGTGGGTTGCTAAAATGCCTTACGTCTAACTAAAGGATTCGGCATGCGTTCATTGAAAAGTGTCTCACTGGGAATTTGCTGTGCGCTCTTAGCGACACCCGTATTTGCGGACATCGTGAAGAGTCGATTGACCCAAGTGCCTTCAGGCGCCACAACGATTCAAGTCATCGGACTGGTGAATGCGCGCGTCGGAACGAACCTTAAGCCTACTGACTTCTCCCTGGTTGAGCGCACAAGTTTGGCGACGTCGAATTTTGAAATGCTCGTGCAGATGCGCGCTGGTAAGCCGATCATGGGCACCCGCCTTCGCATTTGGAAAAACAAAGTAGGCCAGATCATCGTGGCAGAAGCTCACGTTGATAAGCCCTCGCTGTTGAATGGCTTCGGCCTCGTCGCAAAATCAACAGAACGCTTCTTGCAAAAGAATTATCTTGAGAGCGCTGAAAACCTTGTGAAGCAAGAAAAGATGGTGCGCAAAGTGATTGCTGGTCACCACGATGCTGCCCTGGCAAAACTCGAGCACGAAGATATGTGGAAAGACGAAGCCTTCGTGCGTGTATTTACCGGCGAAGGTCAGCGGGGTATCCATACTGTGACCTATCTCCACTCTGCAGGAAAAATTCTTGCGAGCAGCTACCGCGAGCATCATCAGGCCGAACTTCCGACCGTTGAAGCCATGGGCTACAAAGTCTACGAGCAGAACTGGTACAACCCGCTTGAAACCATGGAGCCGGAAGTCCTTGAGTTGAAATACCTCAATGACAAAGCTGTGGTTCAGGCCATTGATCCGTTCGCAGTCCTCAGCACTCTTCCACTTCTACGAAGCAAGTATGATGAGCAACGTGGCTCTACGCTGGAAGGCGTGCAACAGGGCTTTTGGAGCTACGCTCTTTTAAGTGCCATGGCCGATGACGCTGGTAAAAAAATTGTTCCAGTGGATAACGGATTCGCCGGTGCGGAAGGCCTCGTGCTTGATGGCCGCTACGTGAGCATCAACATCCACCCGGGCGCACGCAAGATCGTTCCGGAGAACACACTTGCTTGGCGTTTCGGTTCCGATATTCAGCAAGACATGGTCGCTGCACCGGGGGGAGATGTGGCAGTCCTCTTTAAGACAGGTTTGCGTGGACGCACCTACGGTTCACCTGCTGATCTCATGGTCGCACCAGCGCGTGATGCGAACCACAGCGTGGAAGCTTACTTAAAAGATGGTGCCGACCAAGTGCAAGTCTACTGGGCCGTCACAGAGATGATGGAAAAGTTGCAAGTTTTGGGATTCACCGACCCGGAGATTTCAAAACGTAAGTTTCAAGCTTACCTCTATAATCCGGATCCGTTCTACAAGAACAACGCGTTCTACTTGAACGACACCATTAACTTCACGACCTACACACCAAGTGCATCGAACTTCGCTCGTGATAACACCACCATCTGGCATGAGATTGGCCACGGTATTATCGATCGTTTACTAGGAGAGATCACTCTGGTGAAGGGTGAAGGTTTCCATGAGGGCATCGCCGACTTCCTCGCTGAAGTCGTGTTGCAGGCCTCTTCCTTCCAGCGCGAATTCCCAGGTCGCGCCGGTCAGCGCATTTACAACGTTTCTGCTTTCAACTTCGCTAACGAAGCCCACGATGATGGTGAAGCTTTCGGTGGATTGATGAAAGACATTCTAGATCGCGCCATCAACAAGTGGGGCAAAGACGGACTTTACAAGACAGCCGATCTTACTCTCGAAGCGATGCGCTTCACCCGTGGTCACCCGGCCTTGGATGAGCAAGAATGGGTTGAGAAGTTAATTTTTGCTGACTCTCGTGCTAATCTTCGCCGTAACGCCGGTGAGTTCCGTCAGTTGATTGAAGAAAGCCTTGCGCCAAGAAACTTCTCCGTCGACGGCAAAGAGCTCGCGAGCATGCAGGTGTCGATTGATGACAAGATCCTCAAGCGCGGTGGAGCTGGTGGCCGCAATTCACCGATGATGCGCCCTAAAGATCGCGAGAGCCGTTTTGTCATGAAGGTTCGTTTGCTTGATGGGAAGAGCTTCAAGTTTACTTACCCTATTAAGATCAAAGTCGCTGCAGGGAACGGAGCCGAAGGCCCGATTGACTGGATCGATGAAGAATTGGGTACCAAAACGATCACACTTAATGCCGCCAATGAGGAAGCCGTCTTAGACATGGGCACAACAGGAAAGTGTGATGTGTTGAATCTTGGCAACTCGTGCCGCGAATCGATGTTTATTGAGGCGTACTCGCCGGGTGACAAAAAACCGCGTGCACGTCAGCGTGTTTACATTCAACTCGGATCGGCGATTTCTCTCTTCTAGTTTTGCTGGGAGGCCAGTTGGCGGCTGCGCTGCTGATGGCCTTCCACTGATTTCCAAACTTCTTTGGCCCCACGGCTGAGTCCTGCGAGAACTTGCGGGACGATAACTTCTTTATTCAACAACCAATGAGTGGTTTCAGCGCGCTGTTCGTAGCTTAGCTCTGTTCTTGAATCGGAGAGCTTTTTTAAGACGTAGGTTGTGGTTATGTGATCATAGCTATGATCAAACGGTAGGGGAGCAGATGCGAGCCACTGAGAAGCCTGATTTTCCGAGAGCATCTCTTGGCGGATCTCAATGACGTCGCCATTTTGCTGACTGAACTCCCGCACGAGTTCTTGGTACTGGTAGGAGCCGCGGTTGTAGCCACGACGAGAAAGAATATAGTGATCGGTTTCACCTTGCAGAGGGACATGTGGTTTCAGGTTACGCTCTACGCGCGTTTCAATTATTGATTCGCTAGGGAAAGCGCAGTGGGTGTCGTGGTTGATCCATTGGCGACGCTTGCTGTGCTGATTGTTACATTTCTCAGTGAAGTTAACGATGCCTGCGCGGACGTCTAGAATTGAGGCAGGAATGATGTGAGTGAAGTGGGCGCGATAAGCACGAACGCTATCACTCTTGCCAGACTCGACGGAGACACCTTGGAACTTATCCTTGCGATCGAACTGGACGTCCGTGGCATGAGAACAAATCGAAGAGAGGAGCAATCCACTAACAAACCATTTCAACATGGGCATCCTTCGCTGAATTAAGCTTTCTTCTATTTTCAGGAGGGGTGGGATTTTTGTCGCTGGGCAAATTCTGCGAGGGGAGGACCGCTCGATTGGCGGCCCTCATTTTTCGAAAGACTGAGTGAACTACTGCGCGTTCGGGTAACGGCAACGAAGACCGCTCAAACCGTTGAAATTAGCCCAGTAAGTGCGGCCCCAACGTGGTGCTTGATCCGGGAAGACGTCCACTTCAAGACGAAAGCCCGCGTCACCGATGTACTCGATACGTGAGCCAAAGCGACGGGCCTGGTAAATGCGGTAGCGGGTTTCAACCGGGTTCGTGCCGCGAGCACCGTAAACGATGGTGCGCGCATCGCGCATGCTGCCACCAAAGCCGCGCTCGACTTCGATCACTGCACGCTGACCTTGAGTCGAATAGCCGTCACATTCAATATCGTTGTAGAAGGCGAAAGCAGAAAAAGAAAAACTCATAGCTAAAACAAGCATCAACATTTTCATGTAAACCTCTCAGGTTAAAGTGACATATTTAATGGCGATAATTTCCACCGTAGTTTCACCCTGCGGGCTTACGACTATGGCTTCATCATCTATTTCTTTACCTATCAACGCACGACCGAGAGGGGATTGCCAACTGACACGTCCTGACTCGATGTTGATTTCGTCGACCCCTACGATGCTCCAGGTTCTTTCTCTTCCTTCTTCATCGCGCAGAGTGACTGTCGCACCAAACTGAACTTTCTCAGAACGCACAGTGGCAGGATCAACCACCACGGCATCGTCCAGGCGAGAGGAGAGGAATCGAACGCGTCGGTCTATTTCACGCAAACGCCTTTTGCCATACTGATAGTCGGCGTTCTCTGAGCGATCGCCGTTAGCCGCGGCCCATTGGACAAGTTGGCAGACTTCTGGGCGCTCGACACGAAGTAGCTGATGGAGTTCGTCTGTCAAAGCCTTGTGTCCCTGAGGCGTGATGTAATTTTTCTTTTCCATGAGTTACAATGACTACCACACAGGAGGCCTTCATGAAAAATTCTTGGTTCTTTTTGCTTTTGGCCTTAGGTGCTTGTGCTTCAAAGCCTACACTTTACCCTAATGAGAAACTGAAAGAAGTTGGCAAAGAAGCCGCCAAAAAAGATGTCGATAAATGCATCGCGGATGCAGATGCCTATCTTGAAAGTAGCGAAGGCAAAAAGATCGCGAAGAGTGCCGGAGCCGGCGCAGCGATTGGTGCCACCATCGGAGCAATTAGCGGCGCACTCACGGGCGACTTCGGCGGCAGTCTGGTACGTGGAGCAGCGGTAGGAACAGGAGCGGGGGCGGTGAGTGGAGCGCTTTCACCAGACGAATTGAAGCAGCGGTATGTGAATCAATGCCTCGCCGATCAGGGCTATCGTGTTTTGGGTTGGGACTGATCCAGCCACTCCGCGCAGTCATTCAAAAGAGCTTTCACGTTTTCCGGCAAAGCGGCGTCTTTCCAACGCCGAATGTATTCACCATTCATCCATGGAGTTTCCGACCCGATGCGCTTCTCGGTGTCGGCCAGAAAACCTTCGATGTCGCGAAAGCTCTCCGGTGTGTCGCAATCTAGTGCCATGTGAAAGACTTCCACTAGCTTGTTCGCTTGCCAATTGCGTGGCCCGTGCAAAATACGATGGCGCTGCCAGAAATAATAAATCCCCGCGATCACCACAAGCACCAACAACTCAAGCCCAACCGAGAGCAGTTTTTCATTCATGGTGAGACTCCTGTAAAGAGCGCTAAAAAAGGGCCGTGGGTGAACAAAGGAAGCGGCAGCAGGATCCACACCCAGGTCCATAGATACAGCATTATCGCCGGCGCTTTTTTGAACCACCGTCTTTCGATCATTGTTCCAACGGCCTGGATAGAAAAATACAAAGACATAAAACCGTAAATTTTCTCGCCCGTCGCCAACTGATAAGGCACTGCAAACATCATTTCATGAAAGATTGCACTGAAGAGGAAGCCACTAATTGGGCGCAAGATATTGTGGCGCGAGAAAAAATGATGAGCGACGTGGTTTAACCAAGTATTCACCCAAATGTTCCAGCGTCGTCCCCAGAAATCCATCAGTCCAAGGGCCCTCCATGGATCGTTGTGGATGAGTGGTAACCCTCGTTGGAGAGTGAGTAATCCCACCGTTGCGCCTAACCACTCCGTGGAAAACCAAATCAACAGGAAGGAGATGTAGAGAGAGAGCGTGGTCGGTAGCAAGGTGAGTGCCCACCAAGCACAGAAGCTCAGCAGAAAAAAAATAAACTGGCGTGCTATTAAATCGAAGCGCGCCGGGGAGCGCGTATGAAAATTCTCTACGAGGTGCGGAGAGAACCACCATGTCACAGGAAGGTTAGCGCGCGCTAACTTATAGGTGACTGCTTTCATCAGCAACACCAACAAAAGCAGATTCCCGACAAAGTAAGTCTGAAAATTAAGACCCATATCTAAGCGTAATTCCATGTTTGGCCTGCTGTCTAGAATTCCTCCACACTGTCTATCAACCTTCATGCGAAAATACCGATAAGTCCTTGAGAGAACGGACGCGAGAGGGAGATCGCTATGACACATGCACACACAATTCGCGATTTATTGAAGGCCACTCCTTTGACCGAGGACTTCTTCACAGGTCTAGACCCCTTCCAGTTAAACTACATCGAGATGTGCTTTAAAAAGTCGCTTGATGAACAGATTGGCATGATGGGTGAGGTTGAATTTCACAACTATCAAATCTTCATGCGCTACAAAAATGAATATCTGGAAGATTTTTACCCAGAAATCAAAAACCAGGTCGTTAAAAAAGTCAGTAAGGCCAAGCATCGCAAGGCTTCCTAACCGATAGCTTTCCAAGTATCGTCTGGGTATGACCCAATCCCCCTGGCAAAAATCCATCGCAGCAAGCACTCCCTGGGAGTGCGATGTTGCTATTGTGGGTGGCGGACTAGCGGGACTCTCTCTCGCTTACTGGCTCACGCAGAAATCCCCAAGTACTAAAATCACTCTCATCGAAGCTGAGAGCATCGGCGCAGGTGCGAGTGGAAGAAATGCTGGCTTCAATACCGCGGGGAGCACGTTTTACTTAGCGCAACTCGGGCAGAAGTACGGAGCGACAGAAGCGGCTGCATACTGGGACTTCAAGCAAGAAAGCCTGCGCCTGATGCGTGAGCATTTGTTTGCACGCTTCCAAGTGGACCAACAATTCTGGGGGAGCACCACGCTGTATCGCGATGAGAAGCAGAGAGATGAGCACCTTGCTTTGCTGAGCTCGATGAAAGTGGCCGGCCTAAGCGTGGTCAATGACACCGGTTTTAAAAATGCAGGCACTGGTCTTTCTTTTGCTCAGGAAGGTTGTCTTCATCCGGTGAAACTCCTAGAGAGTTTGGCCACTCATCTCAAATCGCTAGGGGTGAATTTCATCACAGGTCAGGCGGTGGCGTGGGGTGAGTCTGCAGGCAACGGCGTGCGTTTAATATGCTCGCGCAGCCATGGCATAGCTCAGCATGTGTTTCTAGCGCTCAACGGTTATGCAGGACAATTTCATCCTAGCCTCGCCGCATGGGTGTCACCCAAGCGCGCGCAGATGGTGGCCTTGGAGGTAGGTGAGCGCCGGTTTGTTGGGAATTTTTATGACCCGGCCCACAAGGTTTACTTCCGTCAGGACGCCCAGTCTGGTGCGATGTTAGTGGGAGGCATGCGTTTGATTGATGAAGCTCAGGAGAATTCTGACTTCGACAAGACAACTGTGACGATTCAAAATGCTCTGCAGACCTATATGGAAGAGATGCTCGCTGGGCCACTGCCAGTGGCCGCTCGCTGGTCGGGAGTGATGGGCTTCACAGCCGAAGAAAGGCCCTATGTACGCGCTGTGCCGTTCTTGCCCCACACTACTTTTGTCGGAGGCTTCAGCGGCCATGGCATGGGACTCGCATTTGGGACCGCGCATGAAGCTGTCGAACGTTTTTTAGGCAACACCACTCGCTTCGCTGACATTCTCCCTCGTCCCTCTTAGAATGGTGGGATGAAAAAATTTATCCCGGTCTTTGTCGTCGGTGGTCTTAGTCTGTGCGCCGCTTTGATGTACATTTATCGCCCCCGTCCGGTGGTGCCCGATCATCTTGAATTGAGTGTTGATAACGTCGTAGAAACGTTTGATCCCGCGCTGGCCTACAGCGACGATGCTTTTAGTGTCATGGCGCAAGTCCTCGAGGCGCCGTATCAGTACCACTACCTCAAGCGTCCGTATGAAATTATTCCGCTCCTAGCGGAGGGTCTTCCGGAAGTTTCCAACGAAGGACTCTCGTATACTTTTAGACTGCGCCATGGAATTTTCTTTCATCCGCACCCAGCCTTCCACGGACAAGTACGCGAGATGCACGCGCAAGATTTCGCGCTCGCTCTGAAGCGTTTAGCCTTTGAACCATTGCAGAGTCCGTTTCGTTCATTCTTGCTTGATACTCTCGAAGGCTTTCAAGCTTTCAGTCAGGAAGTGGGAACTGATTGGCGCAAACTACGCGACACCCAGATTTCGGGCTTGAAAGTTGATGGCCACACGGTGACGCTGACCTTGAAGCGCCAAGAGCCTAACTTGATCTACTATCTCGCCATGCCAGCGTTGGCCCCTATTCCCTGGGAAGTGGTGGAGTATCATCAGAACAATCTCTCGGATGTTCTCGTTGGCACAGGTTCGTATCAATACATGGGTTTTGTTGAAAACCGTTATCACCTTGAAGCGTTCGATAAATACCGCGAAGATTTTTATCCTGCTTCAGGTGATCGCTACGCCAACACCCAGGACCTTTTGAAGAGTTCTCGCGAGAAAATTCCTTTCGTGCAGGAAGTGAATTTCCACGTCCTGCCTTTGGAAGATGATCGCTGGAAAGCATTCATGGATGGTCGCATTGATTTGCTGCCAGTTCCTCGCGGTATGTTGCCCCGCCTTTTGGGTGAGGGTGGCAAGCTTCGTCGTGAACTGGAAGAGCGGGGCGTTCAAGTAAAGCACTTCCCAGTTCAAGCGTTACGTTGGCTGGCTTTCAACATGAATGATCCGATTTGGGGGAAAAACGTCGACCTACGGCAAGCCATTGCTCATGGGATGAATGTCGATGCGTATATTGAGATTCTCTCACAGAAAACAAATCTGAAGGCACACTCACTGATGGTGCCTGGCCTCGCAGGCTATGATCCATCGTCTTCACTGCCCTTTAAGTATGATCTTGCGAAGGCCAAGGAGCTGATGATTAAAGCTGGCTATCCAGAGGGCAAAGGACTCCCGCCGCTGCTTTACAGTACGCGCGGTAACCAAGAGGCGAATTTCATCGAAGCGAAATTTATCCAAGGCCAATTGGAAAAACTCGGCATCAAGCTTGATACCAAGGTTCTTACCTTCAAAGAATTTCTCACCGAGGGGCGAGCGGGGAAGTTACAATTCTTCACCGACAACTGGCTCTTCGATTATCCCGATGGGGAAAACATTATTCAGCTCCTCGTCGGTGCGAATGCTCCGGGGATTAATAAGGCCGGCTACCGTGATGCCGACGTGGATAAGTGGTACAAAGCCTTGCGGATCACCACCGATGTACAAGAAAAGATTCGCCTGATGACTTTGATTGAAGAGCGGGTCCTACGCGATTTGCCGTGGATTCCTTTGATGTATGAGAGCTCTTACGTGTTGTTAGCTCCCCACGTGCGTAACTACCGCAAATCGTCAGTGGCACGAAACTACGTGAAGTACATTAAGCTTGGTCCCCAGGAGAATAAGTAATGAACATGAACATCTTGCGAGCTGCTGCTCTCCGCGAAGCTTTACCGATGAAACTCCGGACAGAGCGACTCATGCTGTTGCGTTCAGTTTTGCAAGAGAAGCAAGACAAGATTGGCGCGGCGTTGGAAAAGGATCTGGGGAAATGTTCGTTTGAATCCTGGGTGAGTGAGATTGGTTTCCTGCGCGATGAGATCGCTCATTTCCTTGCGGATATTCCCATCTTAGCGGCACCGGAAAAAGTCGCCACACCCATGACACTCAAGCCGGGAACGAGTGCGATATACAAAGAACCATATGGGGTCGTGCTGGTCATGGCACCGTGGAATTATCCAGTGCAGTTGGCCCTCTCTCCTTTGATTGGGGCGATTGCGGCCGGTAACCGCGTGGTGGTAAAACCCTCGGAACTTGCTCCCGCTAGCGCTGTGGTCATTGAGGAAGTGATCAAGCAAGTCTTCAAAGACGATGAAGTTCAAGTGGTGCAAGGGGGAGTCGCAGAGACCCAAGCACTGCTTCAAGAAAGATTTGATTATATCTTTTTCACCGGCAGCACGCAGGTTGGAAAAGTTGTTATGCGAGCCGCTGCGGAACATCTCACCCCAGTGACCTTGGAATTAGGCGGGAAGAGTCCATGTCTGATTGATACCACGGCACCCTTAGCGCAAACGGCCCGCCGCGTGGCCTGGGGCAAATGGTTGAATGCCGGGCAAACTTGTGTGGCCCCCGATTATGTTTTAATTCCTCGAGCGAAGCAGGATGAGTTTATTCAAGAACTCAAAGCGGCCATCGTACAGTTCTACGGTGAGAACCCTCAGCAAAGCCCCGACTACGGACGAATCATCAATGAGCGTCACTTCGATCGTTTGACGACGATGATGAAGGGGGCCAATGCTGTTATTGGTGGCCAGCAAGTGAGAGAGGAAAAATTTATTGCTCCGACGGTGCTCACGCAGGTCGGTTGGGATCATGCCGTCATGCAGGAAGAGATCTTTGGCCCGCTGTTGCCGATCATTGCGTACGATACGATAGAGGAGGCGATTCAGCTTATCAAAGCACGTCCTAAGCCCCTAGCGTTTTATCTTTTCAGTACGGACTCTGCGACTCAAGAGAAAGTCTTGGGGCAAGTTTCATTCGGCGGTGGTTGTGTGAACGACACGATCGTTCATCTCGCGAATTCGCGGTTACCATTTGGCGGTGTGGGGGAGTCGGGGATGGGGGCGTATCACGGCACTAAGAGCTTCGAGACTTTCAGTCATAGGAAGTCCGTCTTCCAGCAAACGACGCTGGTGGACGTGCCGTTGAGATACCCTCCTTACAAAGGCAAAGAGGGTATTCTCAAATTTCTTGTAGGCTAGAGCTTGTAGGAAGCGTCGTAGTGGTAAGGAGCAGCGTGATGCTCGCTTTCAACACTGGCAACACCACGGTATGGCTTGTGTGGGTAGGTCCACAAACTGACGACTGAGAAGAAAGCGAAGAAGAAGCTAAAAACAAAAAAGCGTGATGCGTGGTACATAAACCATCCTCCTTGTGGATAACGATGACTTATCGGCAGCTCTGAGATTTTCCCGAGAAAGAAGCTCGAAACTTAGTAATTTTAAGCATTTGGGTCTATTCCTGCTGTTGCCACGCCTTGGGCCCAAGGGTAAAATAACCGCCATACCTCTTGAAAAGTGGGCTTTCATGCGCGCGGGCCTCTGGCCGTTGCTGGTCGTTTTGTTCGGATTTTCGAACCTGGCCTCAGCACAAATTCTCAAAGAAAAAATTCTCATCGGTCGCGTTGAGTGGGTCGAGCTACCTGATCTCAAAATGAAATTCCGCTCGCGCATCGATACCGGTGCGAAAACTTCTTCTATCCACGCTGAAGGCGTTGAAGAAGTTCGTCGTGATGGTGACCTGTGGGTGAAGTTTCGTTTGAAAGACAATTCCGGCAAAGAAGTTGAGCTCTCGCGCAAAGTAGAGAGCATTCAGAAAATTTCCAACGCTGGCGGTTTTACCGGCAAACGTTACGTCATCCGGGAAAAAGTAAAGCTAGGCCCCGTTGTGCGTGAAATCGTGGTGAACCTCAACGACCGGGATAAGATGGCCTACAAATTTCTCGTAGGACGTAATTTTCTCCTGGGGCACTTCACAGTTGATGTGGCCCGCTCTCACGTGACAGGGGATTGATATGAAACGCCTCAGTTCATGGATCGTAGGGCTGCTGTTCCTGATTCCCACAGGACTCCTCGTTTATAAGTCGCAGGTGCTCAACCTGAGTTTGCTGCCGCAGAAAGTTGATGATGTCTGGAACTTCTACATTTCAGTGCGTCCCAAAGACCCTGCCGCCACTTCGGTCGCATTTCCGATCCCCCGTGCGGGCGATGGTCTGAAAATTTCTGAAGAACGTATTCGTGGCAAAGGCTTCGATACGCTCATCGATCGCAACTCTGATTCTGCGATGCTGACCTGGCTCTCGAAGGAGCCAATGACTAAACGTGTGAGTTACACCGCTCGGATTGATATCAAACCAGTGATCGTGCGCAAGATCGACAAAGACACCACCTCTATATACCCACGACAGATTAAAAAATATCTCAAGCATCCAGTGCTGACTCCGGAAGAAGAGGTCGCTGTCAAATTGCTCGAAGGGGCGATCTTCGAGGGCGGTGAGGACAAGAGTCTTATCGCGCGAAAAGCGTTCTATTATGTTCACGAAGAGATTCAGCGTAACGTGAAATTCAAAACGATCGTTGATGCCCTCGGCAGCGGCAAGGGATCACCTCTCATCAAAGCGCGCCTCTATGCGTACCTCTTGCGCCGCAAAGAAGTGCCGGCAAGAATCGTCGCAATGCTGCGGTTACCGCTGATCACGGATGTGCCTGAAGAAAAGCACCAGATCACATTCGCCAGCGAAGTCTTCCTGAACAACCGCTGGATCGCCGTCGATACGAACCGAGGCCATTTCGGCGAGCGGCCTGATCGCTACCTCGTGCTCCATCACCACTTTGAGGAAATCGAGAAGACCATCACGAAGAGCAAGGTGGCCTACACAATCCGCGCCGACCGCGCCGTGATGAACAAGTTTAACAAAGAAGAGTATCGCAAGGACGTCCTTCGCAAGGGTTCGTTCTTCGCGTTTATCTCGCTCTATCGCCTTCCGCTGCCGGTGCAAAACATCTTCAACATGATTTTGCTCATTCCTTTGGGCGCCTTAGTACTTTGTCTCGCGCGAAACATTGTGGGCATCCCGACCTTTGGTATGTTCACGCCGATTCTTTTGACGATGTTCTTCAAAGAAACCTCACTTAGCTTCGGGCTCTTTTTCTTCCTCTCGGTCGTGGCCATAGGCTGTGTTGAACGTTATGCCCTCGATAAGCTTTACTTGCTGGCCGTGCCACGCATGTCGATCATTTTGACCTTGGTGATCCTCCTCTTGATGATCATTGCCTTTACGGGTCTCGCCGAATTCTTCGGCGCCTCCCATATCGGGTATTTCCCGATCGTTATCGTAACGGCATTCATCGAACGCTTTAGCATCATGTTGACGGAAGACGGCCTGGTGAACACCATGAAGACTCTCGTCGGTACACTGGTGATCTCAGTACTCTCATACTCACTGTACTCAGTGTCCACTCTTGAGATTGTCATGTTCACGAACCCTGAGATGCTTCTCTATGTGATCGGAATCCTCATCCTGATCGGCAAGTACAAAGGGTATCGCCTGTCGGAGTTTATCCGTTTCCGCGACTTGATCGCCCAGGTGAAAAAGAAAGGTGCGGTGTGATTTTCCGTGAGATGCGCGAGTTCGGCATCCTCGGGATAAATAACCGCATCGGTCGCTACATCCTTCGCCAGAATAAGCGGGCGAACTATCCCTTGGTCGACGACAAGGTCAAAACCGCATCTCGTGCAGACGCCTGGGGCGTGCCCATGCCGGAGAACTATTTCACCATTACGAATTTCGGTGACCTCAAAAAACTTCCTCAGCTCGTCGCGGGAATGACATCTTTTGTGATCAAGCCCGCCAACGGCTCGCAAGGCAATGGCATCGTGGTCGTGTCGGAAGTTCTTAAGGATGAGAAGGGTTGGATCACCTTCCGTCGTTCGAGCGGAAAGATCATGAATATGGAAGAGGTTCGCCACCATATCTCGGGCATCTTGTCCGGTTTGTATTCACTGTCTGGTTTACCGGATACGGCGATCATTCAGCAAAAGATAGACATGCATCCGGTGTTCAATGACTACTGCTACGGCGGTATTCCTGACGTACGGGTGATTGTGCACTCCGGATTTCCGGTCATGAGCATGGTGCGCTTGCCGACCAAGGACTCGGATGGGAAGGCCAATCTTCACCAAGGCGCCATCGGTGCGGGTATTAATCTTAAAGACGGCACCACTCGCAATGCTGTTATTAAGAACCAAGTCGTCGAGACGCATCCTGATACCGGCCACAAGCTTAATGGTTTGGTGATTCCGCACTGGCAAGAAGTGCTCGAACTAGCGGCGCGCTGCTATGATATGGTGGAGTTGGGTTACCTCGGTGTGGATATCGTACTGACGCCGGATCACGGGCCGATTTTGCTCGAATTGAATGCCCGTCCAGGCCTGGCGATTCAAATCGCTAACCAAGCGGGTCTCGTTCCTCGTCTAGAGAAGATCACGAAAGAAGGCCCCCAAGGTCTCACCGCTAAAGAGCGTGTCGCGCTCTCGCAGTCCTGGTTTTAGCCCCTTAGCCAGCACTGTTATTTTTATCCACTAGGCCCCCCCGTATCTCATTTTGTGCTAATAAGCCGGCCATGGAACTCATTCGTCTCTTTATCGCCGCACTGTTAACGGCCATGGCCTGCGTGTCTGCCCAGGCTCAGGGTCATTACCAACTGAAGTATTCTGATTTATTGCAGAACTGTTCCTTTATTCACCGTGATGAATTCTCCCTCGATTCTTTCCAAGAGCTCATCAAGGCCCAGCTGGAGACACGCATCGAAGGCGACAACGTCTGCCAGTCGGCGTTTCGTGCACTGAACGCCAACCTCGAATCCATGCTCACACTGATCGATCAGAACGTCAGTTCGCAAGACGCGCGTAAGCTCTACGGCGAGATGTACGGCGAGTATCTTGTGTCACTGCAGACAGAACTCACGCTCTTGAACCCCGGCGATGCTCGAGCAAGCGTTCTTCAGTCCCAAATCGACACGCTGAAAGATGATCTCCTCAAAAATGATTTTGAGATTCGCCTCTATGATCGCACGTCGACAACGACTCAATTGCAGCAGGGGCAACAGCAACTCTTCGGACAGATATCTAGTCTCGTGCAAAATCTTGGTCAGATGCCCACCAGTTGCGCGAGTAAGATTGGCGGCTGGCAGCAGGTGCTCCCGGCGATCTTGAATGCCACTTCATTTGTCGGTATGACGACAGGTCAGCTCTACCTCCCTGCGGCTTCGGCCAGTCTGCAAGTCGGAACCGAGATCGCCATGATCTTGAAGAACCAGGGCGTGAAGAGAGCGATGACTAGGCTCGTGGCGCAGAAAAACAACCAGATCATCGCCTGCACCTATCAGGCGATTACTCACCAGGCCTGCGAGCT
>JAUKPQ010073451.1:0-21907 GCA_032273045.1 Chloridella minuta | reverse complement strand
ACCGGATGCGCCATCCCGTCGCCGTCCAATGGACGGTAGGAAGTTTGTTGACCCGAATGCTCCCAAGAATCTTTTGGAGTTTGGTTCGCAACTATTTGGTGTTCCGATTGTCAATAATCCGGCTTCGCGTAATCTTCCGTATCCTACTGCTGGGGCACCTAACGCGCCGGCAAGTGTGCCTACTCCGACTGCTGTTGTTCCTGCTCCTAGGGCGGCAGAGGCTGGCTTCACTGGCCCTCAAGGACATATCACTGGAGGTAAACCGGGGCCGACGAATCCGATTCAGGCACTTCCCGGTATGTTGACAACTCCGGTTGTTGGCCCAATGGTTGCCGCGCAACTGTCTTCATATTCTGGTCTGGCAAGTGGTTCAAACGTCAATTATGGTCAAGCCGGGTTCCCAGATTGGGTGTATCAGACTGGTCAGCGTTTCGGCATGTCTGCGTCAACTTATGCCGGTCATCAGGAATTGGGCGGCAGTAATAAGGGTATTGACTGGGCACCGACTGATGTGGCTTGGAATACGCCGCAAGGTGCCCAACGCATGACTGAATATGCTAAGTATTTGGCGAGCTTGGGCACAATGGAACAGGTCATTTACCAGAATCCGTTTACTGGTGAAACTGTTGGCATTGCTAATGGTAAGCCTGTGGGGCCGGGTACTGATCAGCCGCAGTATTACGCTGCGGATTGGTCTGGGCACCAAGACCATGTACATACCCGTACTTCTCTGTCAATTCCAATGCCGGAACAACTATCGGCTATGGGAATTTCGTTGGGTGGCTCGCCATCCAACATGCCTATGGCTTCTACGCCCGGTGGCGTGATGTTGCCTCAGTTGACATTTGGTAACGGTGCCAATGCTAGCGGTGGTACTGACGGCAATAAGTTGAACATCCAAGATGTATTCAATAACTATGTGAAATCTGTTCAGGATAACTGGGGTAAGATCATTGAAAATCTTACTAAGAATGCTGGCGGCATAGCTATGAAGTTCTTGGGCGATTTCTTTGGTATTGATTTATCGCCAATTATGAATATTGCTAATGCAGTTTCTGGTGATGCCAATAGTGCTGTTGATGATTTATTTGGTAACGGTAAGAAGGGCGGTAGTGGTGGAGGGCTAAATGCTAATTCCACTGTTTCCGATATTTTGAGCAGTGCCGAATATCAGTCGCTTCCTCCTGAATACCAGCAGGCTTACCAGCAGCAGATTCAAACTCAAGGTGGTGACGGCCAGCAGGCTCTCGCCACGTTGCAGCAGGTTTTGTCTGCTGCTCAGGGCCAGGGTGCCGGTTCGCCGGCTGGATACAATGTGTCCGGTGGTGCGGAGCAATGGCGACCAGTTGTTCGTCAAGCATTGACGCAACTTGGCCCTAAGTATGGCATCAACAATATGCAGGCTTGGGAAGATGCGTTAATCCGGCAGATTCAAACAGAATCTAATGGCAACCCTAATATTGACAATCTAAATGATAGCAATGGCAAGGGCGGTACGCAGCAAGTATTCGGCCTTGGTCAATTCTTACCTTCAACATTTGCTTCGCATAATGTGCTTAAGGGAGATATTCACGATCCTGTTGCATCGATTTACGCTATGGTGGATTACGTTGCCACTAAGTACGGCATGGATTCTACTGGTGCGCCTTTGCATATCGGGCGCGGTATTGGCTACGCGCATGGCGGCATGATTAACGGTATGGGTAACGGCAAGTCGGATAGCATTCTGGCTCGCGTGTCTAACGGCGAATATATCGTCAAGGCAAACGCTGCATCAAAGAACATGGGTTTGCTTCACGCCATTAACTCTGGCAGTAAGTTGCCCGGTTTTGCTGATGGCGGCGTAGTTGGCCCTCCACCGATTATCCCGCCGCCACCTGTAGCTGCTCCACCTCCACCTCCTTCACCTGTTCCTCCTGCCCCTATGGGGCCGCAGGCTGGTGCGGATGCCGGTCAACCGACTGCGCCTGCACCAGATGCTGCCGTGAATGCTCCTGGCGATCCCGCGAGCAATGCACTGGCACAAGTTGGTGATGCGATTAGTGGTGTGGGTGCCGCTGTAACTGGTGGTGCGGAAGCTCCTGCTGGTGGTTCTCCTACGGCTGATCCGCGGTCGATCATGGGTGCTGCCCCGCAGAACCTTGACCATAATCTGCCGGCAGTGTCTCAGGGCATTCAGGCGGCGGGTTCGGCAATCAGTTCTGCTGTCAGTACCGCTATGGCTGTGGGCAGCATGGGTGCCGGTGCCGCTGGTGGTGGCGGTGCAGCGGGTGCCGGTGCGGCTTCGTCTGCAATATCTGGTCTGGTTAATGCCGGTACGGGTGCCGTGTCTGGTGCGGTGAATGTGTTGTCCTCGCTTCTGGTTGGGACGGCGAATCGCACTGGTGGCACTGCGGGTGCTTATGGCACTCCGCTAATGCCCAAGGATAGCCAGCAAAATTATGGTGGCCCATCTGTGGTCAATAACTGGAATGGTGGCGTACACACAAGCAATAACGATGAATTTTATAAGATTCAACAGCGTCGTGAATTGCAGAACGCCTCGCCTTTGTTGCCGCGTCGGTAAATAAACAATTCGGGAACGGCCCTCACTTCTAGTGGGTGAGGGCTGTTCCTGATTTGTATTCTTTTAGGGGAAATCTTGTCTGATGAATTGAAGATTGAGCTTACGGGGCGTGACGGCTCCTATTGGTGCCTTTCTGGCCCCGGCTACGGGCAGCAGGGTGTCATTATGAAGCCCAAGGTGTCGCAGTTGATTGATACCCCTGTAAAGACTTTGTATGTTCCCGGCCCGTTTGGTGAGGAATTCGCGGGTAAGCGGGTTCAGCGTCGGGAAATGGTGTTCACCGTGCAGGTTGGCGGTGACGAAATGGATTATGAAACCTGGGCTTCTGTTGATGCTCAGTGGCGTTGGGCGTGGGACTACGAGGAAGAGTCCACGCTGACGGTGACTACGTCTGATGGAACCCGCTACATCAATGTGCGTTTGCTTGAGGAACCTAAGTCTTATGGGGAGCGTGACCCGTATCTGACGGGTGACAACGAGGTTGTGATGACGGTCACGGCGACGTTCCCGTACTGGCAGGAAGAGCCTCGCGTCTACACCTACGAGTCCAGTACCGATCCCTCTTACACCACGTTTGATGTCAGAAATGACGGTGACGTGCCCGTGTGGCCTCGCTGGACTTTGAGTGCGCCAGGGACGTGGGTGATACCGGACTTCTCCTGGGGCAATGACATGTACTCGCGTGCCGACATGGATTCGGGGCGCACGATCTGGATGCCGGCGTTACCTATGGGCGCGGATGCGAGCGTGGACTCCGATCCTCGCGTGCAAACCATCATTTGCGCTAACGAGTATCCCGCACAGCAGCACTGGAAGGGCAACGATCTGTTGTATCCGATTATGCCCGGTAAGGGCGGCAGCATCCCGGTAAAGGTGTCGGCAAGCAATAACCATAATGTTTATTGCAAGTTGACTGTTCCTCGCTGGTTCTCGCGCCCGTGGTCTAGGCCGGTGAGCATTCTATGACAGCCCAATCGATTCTTGATGAGGTTGATTTGCAGTGCGCGGCGATACGCAACAAACATAATTCGTTGCGTACAGCCAGACCACTGATCCGCATTTGGAACAATAATCCTGACCCGTCGATTGCCGGTGCCACCTATATCGGTCGCATCGATTTCGATGACAGCA
Source organism: Chloridella minuta (assembly GCA_032273045.1). Lineage (NCBI taxonomy): Eukaryota > Xanthophyceae > Mischococcales > Pleurochloridaceae > Chloridella > Chloridella minuta. Next base: position 18,210 of record JAUKPQ010073451.1, on the reverse strand, counting down.
TCAAAGGTAGCTTTCCGTTTAAAAACAACACTCCAACTGAGGGTATGATCCAGTTGCGTGATGACCACTACATTGCTATGTGGTTGAAGAAGCTGCCTAATGATCCGGCGTATCGCAAAAATGTGATTATCACCGTCGATTTTTATGGCGGCGAGAAACGCTGGTCTGGGCTGCTGGATAAATGGGAAGTTAAATCCCGCGGTGGTGTCAAATATCTTGAATGCACTTTCCAAGATGATTTAACATTTTTGCAATATATTTTGTGTCCTCCTAATCCGGTGCTGCCAATTCCGGTATTTCAATTCCCTCGCATTTTTGCGCTAGCCGGCCCTAGCCGCTGGGCAATTTCGATGCTGCTATTTTTGAATTTGCTCAGAGTCGAGGGAAACCTGTGGACTTTACCGGATGACCCTTTTGATTTTGAATCGTGGGATGATGCCTGGGATTGGTCTGACTGGCAAATACATGTCATGGCACCAAAGTTCCTTCAAGACTCGTCAATTTGGACATTTCTAGCTGCGCGAATGAATCCGCTTGACTCCGTTATTGCAGATGCTTTAGATGATGGGCAGTTAACGATTAAGTATCGTCGGATCATTACTGATGATGGCGAAACGTGCAGCCCTAATGCGTTTGTTCACAATGTAAAGAATTGCGCTCTCGTATTTGAGATTGTCGACAACTCTAATATCACCGCTCTTGAGGGAACATTCCTTGAGGGCACCGTTATTGATGGTTTCGTCAGGTCGATTGTTCAGTACTCCAGCGGCTATGTTGAGGACATCTTCAATGTTGTCGGCGAGGATCAGACTCTGGCACCGGATGAGTATTATCAGAATGGTTTCATGGGCACTAAGGCTAAGATGCCTTGGTTGGTGATTAGGGATAATGAGTGGACTTCTATTGAGTCTTCTTCGTTGTCGTGGGGGCCGTCTAAGAATGTGGCTGTTTGTGTTGGCGGCGATAATCCCGCCGCTGATGCTATAGTCAAATTGACTATTGAAACTATTGGCAACTTGTTGGGTGCGCTTATTCTGTTCTCGTCGGCTGGAACTATAGCCGCGGATGTGATTATGCCATTCCTTGTCGGTACTATTGCGGCTTGGTTGTATTGGCGAAACTCAGGCCGCGCTCAAGAGCTTGGATGGATTCATTATCTTGAGGCTTTCCAGTCCGGTGCGGAAGCTAATTCATGGAGTTTATCGGCGGTGGCGACGTTGCGGGGCGGGTTCTTGGCGAGTAAGTCTGAGACTCATCATGTGATGGAGTTGCATGAATCGTGGATCATTCCTGGCGTGCATGCCGATATTGGGCATCGTATTGGCTCTACGTTGGACTCTAAGGGCTTAGAGGACATCGTCTGGGTCAATCAGCTTGAGGAGATGGCTGCCGGCTGGGATAACACTCAAGGTTCCCAGGAGCCTTATTCGTGGGTGATTAAGGCTGGGCGCAGTGAGCGTGTCATGTCTTTGGGTGAGCGTCTAGCCCGGTTGACTAAAAAGATTTCTGATGCGGCGAACAATGTTGGTTTGTCGATGATTCAAGGATAATTGGGGAGTGGTTTGTTGTGCCTAAGAAGCAGTCTGAGTCGAATATGGATGATCCGCAGGAGTTTGCGGCGTGGGCGTTTTCTGCCGGTGTTCCTGACCCTCGCGGGGAGCAGTTCGGCTATCAGCCGCTGATTCCTGCACCGTGTTTCCCGGCTGTCTCGCAGATGCTGTGGGATATGGGTTTCCGGCATCACGCCGATTTGCAAACTAGGTGGGTGCCGGATTACTTGGGGCCGGATCGAAACCATGTGGCATTGGGTGTGACTGAAACCAATCCTGAAAATGTGATGCAGCAGGCTGCGGAAATGTTGATTGATCAGTTCCCTGACGTGGCGGCGCGGGTAGCTTCGATGACTCCTGAGAATCGTGATGAGGTATTGAGGGCGCAGGCTGAGGAACTGTTGGCTTCAATGAATTTGTTGCAGGCGGCGACTGCCCGGTTGGGCATCATTGGTGGTGATCAGCAGTGACGATGCCCCAAGGTGCCTCTGGTTTGGATTCTGGTGCTTGGGGCCATGAGTGGGTTAACTCTAATAATGCTTCGACGTACCATGATCGTACTCGCACGCTGATTGAGTCTCATTACAAGAGTACGTTGCCGGGTTTAGATTCTTGGAATACGGCACACAATAATTTGTTTGATGTGTTGATGCACGGTTTTGCTAATCTTGGCGATTTCATTCACGATTTGACGTTGGCGATTACTGGTGTGGCTTCTAATACGTTGGAAGCTATCGGTAATTTTATGACTAAGCTGGTTAGTGCGGTCGGTAAGATTGCCGGTTATATTGGTGATGCTTTCAAGAATTTGTTGAACGGTGCCGGTGAGTTTATCGCTAATCTGGCTAATGCCTTGGTTGATGGTGTGTCTACTTTTGCACAGCATTTGGGTCATTTGTTTGATGCTTTTGATGGTAGCGGGACTTCGTATCCTAGTGCGCCTACTGCTTCTGCTCTTTCGACTGATGTGCGCGGTAAGGCACGGTTGACTCGCAATAATGCTGCGACTGCGTTGCAGGATTCGGGTACTGCTAATACTAATCTTGCGACTGCCGCTGATGGTGTCTACAACGGCTGGTATGGCGGCACTTCTGGTGTTGGCGATCCGACTACCCAGTTTGGTGACACGATCACGTCGATTAAGCAGACGTTCGGTTCTTGGACTGTCGAGCCTCTGACGAGTGTCGCTACCGGGTTGTCGTGGACAAGGCCGGTGCCACAGGCGCAGATTCTTGAGTTTTGGTGTGTCCTTATCGGTGGCGGTGGTGGCGGCGGTTCGGGTGCGAGCAGCACTGTTGCCGGTACTTCTGCTTCCGGTGGTGCCGGTGGATCGGGTGGAAGCTATGCGGCTTACCAAATTGATCCCAGCACGCTAGACGCGACGGTGAGCTACAGCATTGCGGCTGGTGCGACGGGGAAAACCTCTGGCGGCGGCACTACTGCTGTTGGTGCCGGCCAAACTTCATTTGGCACTTATTCGACGCTTTCGGGACGGGCCTATATATCGTCGGTGGTGGGTTTCTATACCTGTGATGATTCTCAGCCCGGTTCGGGTGGCGCGGGTGGTTCAGCTACCCAGTCAAGTCCTCAATATGGAAGTTCTGGTGTTGCTACCCCATTGGGTACGGCGGGTTCTGGCGGTATCGCGGGAACTGGCGGTATCGGTATCGGTAATCAACCGGCAACTGCGGGTGGTGCTGGCGGTACTGCATCGTTAACTAATGCGACTAGTCGGGCCGGTGGCGGCGGCGGTGGCGGTGGTGGCGGTTCCCGTAACTACAACGATGGGTTCGGCGGTGCGCTTGGCGGCAATGCTGCCGCGGGTGGTAACGGCGGCTATCCCGGTGGCGGTGGCGGCGGCGGTGGTGGTGTGAACTATCAGACCGGCTCCTACACTCCCGGCAAGGGCGGTAATGGTGCGAATGGCGCAATCATTTTGGTGTATCGGGTGGCTGCCTAATGACTATTGTTTCTGAGGTTTTCGATGTGAACCTGGATGGTTGGGTTCCTGGTGCGCGAATGTTTTCCACTGACGATGATCGGTTTTTCATTGTTGATTCTGATGTTGTGGAGCATCCGGTGAGTCGGATGATTAAGTATGTGCGCCGCCCAACTTACGTCATTTTTTGTGATGCGGAGGGCGTAGTTGATACGTCGGTTGCGGCTGAGTCTTTTGATCCTGGTACTACTGCTGAGGTTGCTGTTGCGTTGATGGGTTTTGAGCTTAATGTTTAAAGGGGAATGAATGGTTGCGACCACATATTTTGCGGGTCATGTTAAACGTAATCCGGTGAATGGCTATGTTGCTATCCGCACTGTTTTCAATGAATCGGATGATGAGTTTCGGGCGGTTGCTTGGCAGGTAGCTACTCCTGCTGTGGGTGCTAAATATGCTTCGACTGTCGAGGTTGATGGTTGGGATGATTTGTTTACTGCACCCGATCCTTCTGCTGGGCCTGGTTAGGGGTTTTTGTGTCTTTAAAAAAGTTTGTGAAAGACCCTAATGAGGTCTTGGATTATACGATTGATTGGTCACAGTGGTTGATTGGTTCTGACGTTATTTCGTCGGTGTCTGCTACGGCTCCTACGGGCATTGTTATTACTAGCCCGAGCGCGGTGTCGAACACTACTACTAAGACTACTATTTGGGTTTCTGGTGGTACGTCTGGTTCTAGTTACGATATCGCCATTAAGGTCACTACTACCGCGCAGCGGCAGGGTGAGCGTTCTATCACTATTCAGGTTAAGGATTTGTGAGTATGTCGGACAACGGTAATGTTGTTTTGGTGTTTTCTGCGGAAGCGGAAGCGGAGGTTGTTCGCGCAGCCGATATTGTTGATAATGCTGTTTTGATTGAGGATGGGGATAAATAATGGCTCTTGGTTTGAATACTACGAACCTTGCTAACAAGATTTTGGATCATCTGCGTGGTGGTACTGCGTGGACTCAGCCGGCTTCACTGTGGGTGAAGCTGCATACTGCTGATCCTGGTGCGACTGCGGCTACGGGTGCGGCGACTTTGGCGACTCGTTCGCAGGCCACTTTTGCGGCGGCTTCTGGTGCGGCGATTGCTTTGACGGGCACTAACCCGTCGTGGTCATCTTCGTCTACTGAAACGATTTCTCATATCAGTGTGTGGGATGCCAGCACTGCCGGAAACGTGCTGTGGACTGCGGCTTTGGGTACTTCTAAGAGCATTCAGCCTGGTGATACTTTGACGTTGACTTCTTGCAGCTTGAGCTTCGCTACTTCTGTTATGGCCTAATTTTTTCTGAACGGAGGGGCGGTATCTTATGCCAAACCAGTTGGATACGTTCAGTACGGCAGGTTATTCGACTTTCACGATTCCTGCCTTCGCCACTAAACTTGATGTTATTGCGTTGGGTGCTGGCGGTAATGGTAGTGGTGGTAACACTAGTAGTCCTGGTGCCGGTGGTGCGGCGGGATCGTATTCAACACTGACGTTGACTCGCGGTGTTGATTTCGGCTGGGATAAAACCAGCCTGCGCGTCGAGGTTGGAACTACTGGTGCGTTTGGTTCGACTGGCTCTGCTCTGTCTGTTGAGTATGGGGCGACCGGGCCGGGATTAACTGTTTCTTCTGGAACTAACTCCATTTCAGGATCATGGACACATACACCAACTAATTCAGACAATTATGTTGTTGTCTCATTGGGTGTCTATAACTCTGCAACAAGTATCGGTTCATATACTACGCATACTCGCACGGTCACTTATGGCGGCAGTGCTATGACATTCCTTGGTGCCGTTGATTTTGGATCAACATATACTTTGGGGTGGGGAGGGCTTTACGGTATCGCGGTCACGCCAGGGGCCGGTGCAAAAACGGTGTCGGTGTCGGTGTCAAAAGCATCCACAACCTACACTACGCTTAAAGCTAATTCTGTTTCGTACAGTAATGTTAATACGGCGAGTGTTTCGTCTGCTAATGCTGTAACTGCTGGCGGTAGCACTACCACCCCTAGTGTCATCAATACTACTGGCACATTTTGGGGCGGTATGACCTCTGGTGTGCTTTTTTCTTGGGGCGGCACGTTTAGTGCTACTACTCAAGGCACGCAAAGGTACGCATCGAATACTGTGCCTGCATTTTCAGTTGTTGACAATGATGATACTGGGTTAGCTCTTGCTATCAGAGGCATTACCGGGACTTTAACTGCCACAAATAACTGGTCTGCTGTTTCGGTAAACCTTTCGTCGAAAGCTATGGGTTCTGGTGGTGCTAACTCAGCTATTTCTGGTGTTAGTACCACTGGCGGTACTGGTGGTTCGCCCGGTAACTCCACTTTCCTGACCCGCGTTTATACGGGTGGCACTGGTGGTGCGGGTGGCGGTTCTGCTGCCGCTGGCGGTAATGCTACGGCTCCTGGTGGCGGTGGCGGTGGTGGTGGTACTGCAAAATCGGGCACTACTACTGCTGGTTTAGGCTCGTTGGGCCGGGTGTGGATTTATTCTTACGGTCAGGTCATTGGTGCTGCGGCTCCGATAACAGCGACCACTTCCGCAAGTTTTTCAAATGTTGTGGTGTTGGGTGCTTCGCTTTCGGTGGCAGCTACTACTTCTGCGGGAGCGGTAAGAAGCACTGCCGCCTCTGCCTCGCTGTCACCGATCACGTCTACTTCGACAGCATTGGGGTATCCGTTAACGGCAGTCACGTCGGTGACTGCCACTACTGCTAGTTCCGGCTACGAATATGGGGTAGCGAGTAGTACGGCTTCGATTTCCGCGGTGCCGACTGCCGCGGCAACTAAGACTCAGTACATCACTGGTGCTTTGTCTCCTGTTGTGACCACTGCGGGTGTCGGTACGCTGTCTGCGATCACGTCGGCAGGATTCCAAACAGCGAACAAGATACCCGATCCCAGTCTTGAAACGAGTGCGGTCAAGAGTGCCGACTATGCACGGTCTGGTTTGTATTCAGCCAAGATCACTGGCACTGGCGCGTACACAAGCTCTACTGGTGTCAACATCAATGTTGGTGCTGCTGTAGCTGGCGACGTGTTTTATTTTGAGGTTTGGGTTCGGGCCTCGCCGTCGAATACGCAAGCGGTGGGCGCGGGACAGATTCAGTTGGGTTGCGCGGTCTTGAACTCGTCGGCGGCGGTCATTAACTATCCCGGTGTGACGGTTGCGTCTACCTCTGCCATGTTGACTGGTTGGGTTAAGGTTTCGGCAAACATCACGATAACTGATGCTACTGCTGCAACCGCGTTGTTCTATTTGCAGTTGACTCCGACTGTTACTACCGGCCAGATTTTCTATTTCGATGACTGGTTTGTTGCTAAGTATGATTCTGAGGTAGCTGTCAGTTCCGCTGGTTCTGTTTTGACTGCGGTCGGTTCATCGACGTTGAGTGTGGTTGCTTCGACGGCTGCTGTGGCTTTGGAGAATGATGTTGCTGCTGCGGCAGCGAGTGTTACGTCTACGCCGGCTGCGGATTTGGGTCGGTTGGCTCCGATTGCGGCTACTGCTACGTCGGTGGCGGCTACTGCGTCGGCTGCTGTGATGCGTACTCAGTTTGTGACGGCTGCGTTGAATCCGGTGGCGACGGTGGCGAGTGTCGGTCAGAATCCGGTTTCTGTCACTACGTTGTCGGACTATTTTAATGGTTCAACGCTCAATACTGCTGCGTGGAATAGCTCTAGAGGTTCCTACACAATATCTGGCGGTCAGATATCTATGGTTCCGCTGCTCAATACAGCTTCATACCCGTACATTCAAGCCTACGGATACGATTTTGAAGAAGGGCAAACTGTTTCTATTCAGTTTGCTCAAGTAGCTACAGGTACAACTACGATCACTTTGATGAACCTTGCTGATGTTGCTGGAACATCTTCGCTGATACAGGCTTATGTTTATCAAGGATCATGGTATTTCAGGGTCAGATATACAAGTGGTGCGATAATTGCGACGAGCTTGGTCTACTCTGCGGATAATGACTGGCTCAAGATATCCCGATCATCTGGGAACATAGTTTTTCAGACTGCGCCAGATGGTGTCACTTGGACAACGCGGCACACTGTTTCTTTAGCTACTGATCCCGGTTTCCAGCTTCATTACACTTACGTCAACCTTGGAACATATTTTACAAGTGCAGAAGCTAGTCCTGGTACAGCCATCTTTGACAACTGGAATATCCTTCCGTTGCAAGCGTCGGCAACGCTGAACGCCGCTTCGTCAACAACTGTTGTTGCAAGCCGCGGTCAAAACATCGACGCTGCCTTGAACGCAGTCTCGTCCCAGGATGGGACTTTGCGCTATGAGGCTAAGGCGCAGTCGGCGGCGTTCGCTACCGCTCTTGTCGCTTCTACGGGGATGAAAACGCAGTACATTACTGCGGCTTCAACACCGTCTGTTACTGCGGCGGCGAGTGGTGTCGAGTCGGATACGGGAACGGTTGTTGCGAACATTTCTGCTACTACGTCGGGCGATATGATCCGCTGGCAGCAGATGGATGCAACCTACAATGTGTCGGCTGTTACGTCGATTATTGGTTCTCGCGGCCAGTCGATCACAGCGGCGGCGCAAGGTGTCTCCACTACATCGAATGATGCTAGGTATGGGGCAGGGTTAACGGCGATCCTCGCCGCGAATGCAACTACGTCGGCTACCGGCATGAAAACGCAGTACATCACGGCATCCTTAACGCCAGTGGTTACTACTTCTGCTGCTGGTGTGGAGAACGATTACGGCACGACGAGTTTGACTCCGACTGTCACTACGTCGGCAGCGGCGAGTCGCCGGCAGTACATTACTGCGGTTGCACAGATCAGTAGCTCGCGCTATTCGACGGGCGCAACGATCAACGGCTGTACTGCTTCGTTGCAAATCAACGTCATTGCAGAGGTTGAAATTCAGGAGCCGCGTGAGTCGGCTGTCGTGCCGTTCGATGATCGCAATGTCACGGTTGCCGCCGACGTGAGGACGGTGACGGTGCTAACCGATTCTCGTTCAGCGTCGGTCGCGTCTGACCGTTCAACGATCATCGTGGTCACCGATTCTCGTACCGTCAGTGTTCTCGCGGATACGCGGAGTGCCCCGGTTCCAACACAGAGTCGCACAGTAATTGTTCCTGGGGAACAGCTTCTCGCCACAGTCTAGTCACTTGACTAAAATTGAATAGAGGTTTTTATGGGGATTGGTGTCGCACCTAAAATAGATACATTGAATCTATCTAAGGGTCAGACGTTCATCCAGTCGATCAACCTAGCTCAAGGCCAAACATATCCTGACGGCACAACCGCCCAAATTGTCATTAAAGACGATTCGGAGATTGTGCTGGACACTTGGGATGGTACGGTCAGCGGCTATAAAGCGTATTTCAGTGAGGATGATTTAACTACCCTCAATTCGATACCGCACGGCTCTAAATATGATCTGTTTCTCTACTATCCAGACGGCAGTATCGCCAAGTTTGCTTACGGGCGGGTGATCCGTAATGAGAACAGGTATCCGCTGCTTGCAAGTAGTGTCGCTACGAACTATGCGTTGCAGTTCTCCGATTCGTTTGACCGGACTTATGTGGGACGCTATTGGGTTCCTCGTAGCTCCGGTAATGCTTTGGGGATTCACGACAACTCTGGTTCGATCCCGAATACGCTAGGGCCGAATCATGCTTTGTTCACTGACGCTGGCTGCCTCTGGTATGCCCCGCTGAACACCGACAGTGTGACGGTTACGGCGGCTATGGCGAATGTGGGTGCCGGTAAATGCACGCTCGTTGTTGCCAGCGACTACTCCATGACTTCATGGGTGGGAATCCAGTTTGAAACGGGTATCACTAACAACAAGCTGTGGATCGTTCGGGGGAGTGGGCCGACTACATGGACGGCGCAATCCGGCACCACCTCTGTCAACAACACGCTGACTACCGGCGACACCTATGTGGTCAAATTTAATGCCACATCCAAGGTGATCTCTTGCTTCAAGAACGGTAGCGGTACTGCCGCTATCTCCGGTACGGCGACGGGCATTCCGACTGGTGCTGGCTACCGCTACACCGGCATCGTATGGAATAGCTCGCTGTTCACACCTGGCGCAGAGCCGTCCTCTTGGTCTGCCAAAGATGGCCTCTAATCTCCTTGCCCTCATAGCTGAACGTGTCGCGGAGAAGGTCGCTGCTGAGATTGCCAAGGAGATTCCTGGGGCGGTCAAAGCGGTGGCCGACTCAATCATCTCTGAGATCGGCGCGGTCACTGAGGGTGTGTCGAGGGGCATCGTCGCGGAGTCTGCCGGATTGATTCGTCAAATGCCGGGAGAGATTGCCGACTCTGTTTTGCGCGTAATAAGACTTGGTAAATAACTAAATATGTGAGAGGTCGATTCTATGGCCGCGGTCACCAGACCGGAATTTAATGAGTTCCCTTTGTGGTCACCTAATTGCCATCCCAGGAATGGCGTTAAGCCAACTATGTTCCTGCTGCATACCCAGGAGGGTGCCGGAAATGCTTTATCGTTGGCTCAATACCTGGGAAATGCGGCTAATCAAGTTTCTTACCATTATACGGTAAGTGAAGATGCCAAAGATCATGGCGTTACCGTGGTCGATTGCGTCGATACCGATATGGCTTCCTGGTCAGTGCTGGATTTTAATAACAAGGCATTGAATTTGTGTTTCGCCGGATCAAGCGTCAATTGGTCTAGGGAACAATGGCTCCAGCAATCTAAAGCATTAGATGTAGCTGCTTATATTGCTGTTTCTGATTGCCGTAAATACGGTATTCCTTTTGTTGTTGTGCCGCCGCCGTACACACAAACACCGGGCATTTCTGATCATGCTTATGTGACGAGCCGCGGTATTGGTTCGCATAGCGACGTGGGCAGAAATTTCCCGTGGGATTACTTTTCGGCAGCGGTATCTAAGTATGCGAGCCTTCCGGTTTCTGTGGCGGCTATGCCTGTCCCGAAACCTGTTGCTCCTGTAGTACCGCCGGCACCGCGTCCACCGGCATTCCAATACCCGTCCCAAACGGAGCTTCTTATCCAGATTTGGGAACAACTGCTTGGGCCTCGCGGTAAAGGCTGGGCGCAACTTGGAGGTAAATCCCTAGTGGATGCTCTAGCCGATCTGAACAAAAAGTTGGGTAAGTGACGTGGGTTGGCTGGCAATCCGGTATGACCGGGCTGCCAGTACAAAAAGCAAAACGTCTGCTCAAAAAGAAATTCTCATACGCAAAACCACTAGATGACTCCCAGTTCTTTGACTGGACTCTAGAAGCGATTCTCAAGCAGTACCAGGAAGCTAAAAACGCTACTGGTTACCGCCCTCCTATTCGCACTGACGGCATTCTGGATTATGCCACTCAGGTTGCGTTGGGGATGGTCGATCCTCCCAAGCCTAAGTCGGTGGGCACTTTGTTCACGGTGCATGGTACGGGGATGGGTGATCCTTTCGGGCCGGGTTATCCCGCGGATGTGGCGAGGGCTGTCGCTGATGTGTGGACGTGGCAGCCGATAGGCAATTACCCAGCGGCTGCATTTCCTATGGGGCCGTCTGTTGACCAGGGCCGCGCTGAATTGAAATTGCAAATCCGTAATCACCCAGGCAAAATTGGTTTAGCAGGATATTCGCAGGGCGCAATTGTTACTGCTATGTGCTGGAAATACGATATTCTTGATCCTCGCGGAGAATTGCATGACCGTCTAGGTGATGTTATTGCTTCTGTGACGTGGGGGAATCCTTGCCGCGAATTAGGTAAGGCGAACGGTAATGCTGCTTCTGGTGTTCCAATTCCAGAGGGTAGAGGTATTTCTGATGACCGTCTGGTGAATACACCGGATTGGTGGATGGATTACGCGCACGGCAAGAATTCCGGCTTTGGGCGCGATATCTACACTGATACTCCCGACAGTAATGCCGGGGAGGATATGACAGCTATCTATAAAGTTGTTCAGAATGTGTCAGGCTTTATTGGCCCTAATAGTCTGCTTGAACAGTTCGGGGAAATGTTCACCAACCCTATCGTTGAAATACCTGCCGTTTTCCAGGCAATCTATTTTGGCGGTCAGTTTGTTGCCACCCAGCCATTTGCAACGTATCCGCATTGCAACTATGACCTGGAGCCGGCGATCCGGTATCTCCGATCTTTTAGGTAGGTTTAAATGATTTTTACTTGGGCCTTCTGGCAAGACTCTATTGCCAGAGGAATTAGGACATTCTGTCAAACCCTCGCCGCGGCACTGTCCGGTAATGCCCTCAATGTGTGGTCTGCCGATTGGCACCAATCATTGGGTTTGGCGGCAGGTTCGGCACTCCTAGCCGTACTGATGGCTGTAGATCGCTCAGGGGCCGCGCTAGCCGCCTCTAATGGGCCTTCTACCCCTGTTGTTGTGGAGCCTGTGGCGTTTGTTGACCTGGCACCCCAGCAGCACGGTTGCGGAGAGAGTCTCCGGTGAGCAACTGGACAGATGTGCAAAATTGGTTAGACCTTTTAGACCACATCTGGATTGGATTGGTTTTAATCGCCGTCGCAGCAGTGCCATCAGTATTATCTGCTAAAAACCATTCTGGTATCAAAAAAATTCAAGACCAAGTGGTTAATGGGCATAAAGAACCTTTACGCAATGATTTGGATAAAGTGATTAAGGCTTTGTCTGAACAAGCCGATAAAGTCGATTCTATTTCTAGCAGCGTCAATAATCTGCGTGAGGAATTAATTCAGGAGGAAGGTCGCAGACGATCAAGTGTCAGTGAATTGCGTGACGATTTTGATCGTAAGTTCGCCAATTTGGCGAATCGTTTCATCAAATAAATAGTTTTGGGGTATTTATGAATAGAGTGGTCATGTATACGCCAACATCTGAGTGTGTTGCCTGCCGTACAACGAAGATTCGTTTTGACCGGCTGGGTATTGAATACGATGTTGTCGAGGCAGATGATGAAACAACTAACTCTTTACGGAGTCAAGGTTTTGCCGGTTTTCCGGTGGTGAAAGTCGATTGCGGTGATGGGGCCGGGTGGTCTTGGTCTGGTTACCGGCACGACGATATTAAGAGACTTGCCCGATTGTTTGGGTGAGAAAATGATGGGCAGGCTCCCGCGTATTCCCCAACGCGGTTGAGCCTGCCCATCTTTTCCGTTTTCTACCGCAGTGATGGTGGTGGCAGGTAGTTGCCGTAGGTTCCGGCTTCCTCATCACCGGACATGATGAGGTGGTGCTGCCGGTCAGCACGGGCAATGATGTCGAGCTTCCGCTGCCGGATGCGCCGCTGGTTACTGATCAGCCCGTCGAGGCTCTTGCCGAATATCCAGGCTGCTAACGCTATGCCGGCTAGCCAGAGAAGCACGGGTAGCACCGCGGTGATAGCTGCAAGGATGAGTGTGCCGCCGATCAGCCATGCGAGCAGTTCGGTCATGCGACATTTTCGCTTTTATCCTGCGCGATCCTTGGGTCTAGGCCGGGGCAGTAGACGATCACTGCGGCGGCGAACACGGTGGCGGCGGCATCGATATCCCAGTCACCGGCATCCATCAGTTCGGTCATTACGAGCCGCCAGGGACGGCCAGCACCCAATTCCGCACAGATCGCATATGCGACATCCTTGGCGAGCTTAGGGCTTTTAACGTGCATGCCATTGTTTTCCAGCAGGCTGAAGTAGGCGTAGTCCTGGTCTGGTGTGGCGTGTGATTTCGGGGCGAAGAGTACCCCTAGGATCATTGCGGTGATGATGAGTCCACTGAGCAAGAATGCTCGTATTTGTCCTGTCTCCATTTTCCTGTCTCCTGTCTCTATTTTGATTTAGTGCTTGTCTAGTTGACTAGACGTTTTATTCTGTTGTTGTAATCCACGATGCCGTCCCATTTTGTTCCGCATCCGGCTTTGCAGCACCATTTACCCGCATCCCCGTATTCAAAGGTGAGCATCCATACGCCTTGATCGTGCTGGCAGCAGTCGGGGCAGAGCTTGACGTGGCAATCGTCATACAGGTATTTGCCGGTGCCGTGGCAGCGTTGGCATTCGATCATTGCGAGTCGGCTAGTTCTGGTAGTTCGCGGATCAGTGCGTCAGCCATTGTTTCTGCGGTCACCCAGCCACGCGACTTGATTTGTGTTCGCAGTATGAGAGCTATGCGGGTGCGGAGGTCACTCATCGTCCATCTGCTTCTCAAGCGTCTTGAACAACCCAAGGATTACGTTGCCAAATTCTTGACCAGATTGGGCGGCATCCAACTGTTCCGCGAGTGTCTTTGGTTCGTCACTCATTCTCGCCACCACAAGGTGTGAACAATCATTCCCGCGGCCACCACAACAACTAAAATGATGCTAGCCATGATGCCCCATCACATTCGTTGCGACACCACACTTAGGGCAATGCCAGCCACTGCACTTAGCCGGGACATGAGCAACCCACTGATTACCGTCATGGAACATCTCCTGCCGGCAAAACGTGTGCTTGGCGTCAGGGAACTGCGCCGCGAGGGAGGGATTCCACTGGACAGCGACAAGCTCTTCAAGCACATAGTTGTCGATGATCGCGTCTAACTGATCCTTCATGGTTTCCCCCCTCATCCCAGATTAATGTTCAGAGTGACATCTCGCGATTGGTGAACCACATCTGCGCGAGGCTGCTCGTTGATGAAGGTGATGGCGTTGAGTGCGGCCTCGTAAAGGAGTTGTGAGGCGGCTAGCCGGTTATCGACGCTGGGTTGACGTGTCGCGTCTTCAAAGCGTTGGATGGCGAATTCCAGGGCACCTGTCGCGAGGAGCCTTTCGGAGCTACGCAGAATGGATAGGGTCATGCGCTGACCCCGATCTGGTAGATGTTTCGTTGCAGCGTGATGGTGGTGTCCCATAATGCTTGGAATTCGCGTGAGGCACCGCCGTACTTGTAGGCGTAGTTGGCGAGCAGTTTCCTTGCTGCCGCAATGTCCTGAATATCCTCAGTTGCGGTAAATGCCGCGAGGTAGCGGATCACGTCGATCATTACTTGCTGAAATTCCATTTCCTGTCTCTCCTGTCTCTATGAAGGTTTGCCCCGCACCAGATCACCCAGTGCGGGGCATAGCCCGTCTACTTAGGTGATGAAAACTCCGGTGCATCCACCGGAACAATCGACTCCACTACAGCCGCTACACGGGCCTTAGAGGCGCGTGCCGACACCGTTTTGCGGTTGTGGTAGGCGGCGACGATCTCCGATTTAATCCGGCCCCGCGGAGAAACCTTGATGCCCTCTACTGCCGCCCATTCGCGGATGGCTGCAAAGTCCTCGCCGGCTCCGCTTATTCTGCGGCCTCGCCGGTTTACTGGTGCTTGGACGGCGCGGGAGTGTTCGATCCAGTTACGCAGGTCTTTGCGGAATAGGTCTGCGTTTTTGGTGGAGAGGTCGATTTCGTAGTAGGTGCCGTCGAAGCTGTAGTTGATGGTGGTGTCGGCGGTGCTGGTGCCGTCGAGGTCATCGATGGTTTCGACTGAGACTTTTTTTGCCATGTATGGGTTCCTCCTGGGTTTAGTGGGTGTTATCCGATCTGGACAACATGGACTGTAATCACTAATCCCAATTAGTGCAAGAACAGGATTCAAAAAAAGTTTTGAAGTCGCCTTACATCTACTGTTCGCTGGCTGCACAAGTAACGTACCCCACAAGCTGTACCACTGCTTTTAGGTTCTCAACGTCACCTTGAGCATCGTCAAGGATTAACCACGATGACAACTGGATGATTGAGGTAAACCGCAACTAGCACACTGTGGTCGGTGTGACCGGGCTGGTGTGACGGCTCCCAGCCGGGAGCCTGGGCCGCTACGCGGGGAGGAAGGCTCGCTACGCTCGCCGCCCCTACGGGGCCATAATTGCTATTCCCAAAAGATACAGGTCAGGGAGCACATCACACGACAGGTGAAAAGCGATACGGCAATACCGTTACCAAATCGTTACCGCTCGAGGCCGTGACCAGCACAAACACTAACCCGCCACAGCCTCAGACACCGCACGCAACTCAGGAGCCGACGTAGCCGTATACCGCTGCGTAGTCGCCACCGACGCATGCCCCAACGCCTCCTGCACCGCACGCAAATTCCTCGTACCCGCATACCCGCGAGTCGCATACCTATGCCGCAACTTATGGGCAGACCACCCGGCAGGCATCAAATCCGAAATCAACCGCCCAACCCGATCCGGCGACACAAACGGAGCCACCACATTCCCCCACTGATCCAAACTAGGGAAGATATAGGTGAACGGCACACCCGCCGGAATCCACACCGGACGCTTCTGCAACTGAGCCGCCAACGCCTCATTGATCGGCACCACCCGCTGCTTTGATCCCTTGCCGTGAACGATCAAAGACCATCCAGAGCCATCCCAAATCACATCATCCCGCTGAACCTGCGCGATCTCAGCCCGACGCAACCCAGCCTCACCCGCCAACCTGACCATCAACAACTCCCGCGGCCCCGCCGACTGAATCAGCTCATCCCACAACCACTCCGGTGCCGGCTTAGGCGCACCTTTCGACTCAGCCACATGAGGTAAACCCTCCGCAGGATTTTCTTGACAAACACCCAACTTCATGCAGTGGGCATAAAACTGCATCAAGCTGGTTCTCATCCCGCGACGATGCTCCAAACTCCAACCCTGCATAGCCCACAACGCCACCACCTGTTCAGTGACAACCTCGCGGGGATGCCGCAGATGCAGCAGCCGTGCCACACCGCGCACATGGCCGCGCCGGGTATGGATCGTCGCTTTCGACACGCCGGAAGCGGTCAGCCACATCACCCAACTATCTACAGCGTCCTCCCACGCTGTAGGAAGCCGATATGACCTACCGCTAGACATGTTGAACTCCCCCCAGAGTAATGCGATGACATCCACAAAGCGTTTCTACATAGCGGTACTGGCAAACAATCAATGCACAACAAGTACCGCCGAAAATCATTGACTCGCAGGAGGATTCGACACACGCAGCGAGTAAGGCAGAACCGCGAGTTAAGCAAAAACACTTGCCTATCGCAATGGTTTGATGATATTCATCTATACACATTTGCTTGCCCCCAGTCCCCGGCCAAGGAACGAACTTGAAACGAAATCAGCCTGACCAGCCTGCGACCGTTGATCGCACGGTTGATGGTTCGAGTCCATCCGGGGGAGCGGGGCTTCTTCATGCTCACCTATGAGGTACAGGTAGGACTGCGGCCTGGACGCATCCCCACGCGGGGGAGTTGGCGACGAGCCGTCAGCACCGTAGCCCATAAGCCAAGCCGCACTGACCCTTTCGGGGAATCTCGCCGCGATCTTGCTGGCGACAAGCTCCATCACCATCTGCTGCGGCGTAGCACGATCAGCTTCCCAAGTGCCGTAGGTGGGTGTGGGCACGCCGACAAGATTCGCCATATCGGCTTGCGATACGCCGGCAACATCCCGCCGCACCTTCCTCAAGCGATCTCCCCAAGACCACTGCGGCCCCACAAGCTGCATGTTCTCTGCTGCTGTCATGCCCTGATGCTATCCCACACCTGGCGGGGCGAGCCAATAGATCGCGCGGTCTATATCCGATCTATGAGCGATATAGATCGCGACACGCCGCAGAATGTGCTTGACCCATCGTCACCTGACGAACATCATTACCTGACGATCAACCCACAGAGATAGGAGACAGGAATCCCATGAAGACAGTGAACGAGACACTCATAGCAGCCAGAGCGATTGTTGAGCAGGGCTGGAACAAGTACGGATTGACAGATGGGAATGGCAGCTTCTGTCTGAAGGCTGCTATCGGTCTGGCAGCCGGTGCCTATGAGGTTGTCGGCAAGGAGGTTGGCATCCCGCGGCTGAACTACTCCACTTGCACTACGGAGGATTTACGCAACCAAGCCGAATCGTTGCGTGCGGAGTTGGATACCGCGGAGGTGGTTCGCCACTGGCTCCCGGCAGGCTTTGAATGCATCCCCGTGTTCAATGATGACCCGCGAACCGGCAAGGACGATGTGCTGGCGGTGCTGGATGACGCGATCCTCTTTGCGTCGGCTAACGAGCGTCAGGTGATGTCAGCATGATCACCCCACAGAACGCCGCAGAGATGGTGCTGTCCTATCACACCCATGATCCGCAGTACACCGCTGCGCTAGTGATGGATGCGATCACTGCCGCCGGCTATGTCGTGCTGAACCGCAAGGACTACATCGACTTCCTCACCAATTGCGCGAGCTTGGCTACGGATGCCAATACGCGCCTGCCGATTGGAGCGACACGATGACTGATGCACAGAAACTCACCAAAATCCGCGACATGTGCAACCACCCCGGTGCCTTTCATTGGACTGGGCGCGACATGGCGAACGCCATTATCAACGTCCTCAACGATAACCAGCCCATTGACTATGAGTTGAGTGATGAGGATGAACCTATCCGTTACGAGCTTGCCCACGATGCCGTATTCGTTGATGAGGAGATTCGATAATGATTAAGACTCCCACTAAATGCGCTGCTGGTCACACCTACATTGTGTTCCGGCCTACTAATTACAACGGGAAAGCCGTATACCCACCGGCTTGTCCACGCTGTAATCGATAACTTTCAGATGCCCGTCAAACCACTAGACTAAAAGCATCTAATCTGCGGGATATCCCGCAAAACTTCATATTACATACGCCTGAGCGAAAAATTCGATACCGCCAGGTACTCATAGATTCGACTAGATTCACGG
>JAUKPQ010073450.1:0-93981 GCA_032273045.1 Chloridella minuta | reverse complement strand
TTTTTGACACCAACTTAACCTAAAACTAACTTAAAAACCACATATCATGAAAAAGCCATTCATTGTTATCCAATCAAATCCTTCTAACCAAGGTAAAACTTTCGTAACTAAGTTACAACGTAAAACTGTTGTTGAAGACAAAATCTTTGGCACTAAGGTTAAGAAGGAAACTTATTACATCTCAGGTTCTAAGCAATTAGCTAAGGACATGGAGGTATCTGCACAACACATTGAAGATAACTTCCATGTAGTTGAGCGTCCTTTTGAGAACCCTGATGGGGAAGTAGTACAGCTTAAATGGTTACACCTTAAATAGGTGTACCATTTTTATTGTGTCAAGTACAAATTATGAACCTTTTAAAACCTATTAGCCATGTACGGAAGAGAATTTGAACTTTATGACTTCTATGCTAATCAAATGATTAGATAAGTCTATAGACCTAATATAACTGTTCAGTTTAATATGCTGATTAATGTAGCCCAAGTAACAACTGGATAACCAATACTACAAGTTTAAATGGTCTAAATGTATTATGATGCTACCCATCATATTGATAGTACTATAGTATAGTTTAGTGTTACACCTTTGACTGTTCACTAGCTATACTTAGTAGTACTATAGGTGGTATAGCACTGGTATAGTACTTGTACATCACTTAGTAGATAAGTTTATGTACTTTTTTTAATACAAATCCTCTGAAATGATTGATTTTAAAGGGTTTGAGAGATGGTGTTACCCAACTCAATCAAATACTAACAAACACAAAACATTCACATAATATTCATTATTATATAATACATAGCTTTTAATTGATTAAAGAGAGATAAGTTGTCAGTGCACATATTACTATGGATTAGCAGAGATTGGTTATTTTATAATCAAAGTAATAGCTATTTAGCCTTGAAACATTAATCAATTATTAGCTTATTCACATTAATATTAACCATCTAAACCAAATTAAATATGTCATATTATCCTAAAAATGATGTTTATCTTTATAAAGATGAAGCAATCGCATTTAATGTTGGTAGAGAAACTAAAGATAGTTATTCTATACAAATTAGATGCTTAATAAATGAAAATAATGAAGCAAGTATTAAAACTTCTGTTTGTAAGAACTCATCATACAGTTTAAAAACAGAAAACACTAAACCAGATAGAAAATACAAAGAAGAAGATGTATTCTTTGGTACATTTGGTGAATGTGTAGAATACATTAAAAATATAGTTGAATCACAAGGTTATTGGAAAAATGACCCTGAACAACTATTTAGAGAAATATTTATTGAACCAATTAGTATAGTTTAAATCCCAATAACTATAAAGAGTCCTTAAAAAGGTTTTAGATTGTAGCGTATTCTAAGTAATCAATGCAGTTAACTTATACTAATTAGTTCAATTTATTCACATGAAACTCAAATAAAATTATGAATTCTGCACCAAACCTCTGCAAAGAGCTTGGTAAATCTTAAGAACTCATCTAATCCTAAAGTAGGAATGAGGGATATTTTAATACCTGTTTGGAGGTATGTTCAAGTAAGATTTGGTTGGTAATATATACTTAATTGTATTGAACCTTTGTAAACTATTTTGAAGATATTATTCACATTAACTCTCATTTCCCAAAAATCGCAATCTAGTGGAATTTAACAAGGCGCAACCTTGTGAGAGTTATACTTATTAAAAATAGAAAGTTTTCATTATACTGTCCAAAGTATAATCCAAGTATTTAACAAGATTGGAAATTCTGTTAAATATGAAGTAAGTAATTTAAAATGGAAATAGATTACATTATTAACTTATTATTAACCTTTAAAACTATAATATATGTATTCAATACTAATTGCACTAGGTGTATTAATATTAATATATACTTGTAGAGTTATTACAATATTCTATAATCATAAGTATGATGTCCAGAAATATAATTTAAGTTCTGGATTTGTAAATAGAATTATTGTACCTCCACGGTTTATATAATAGCTAGTACAAAATTATCCATTAATAAAAATTAAAACAATTGACTGTAAAATTACCTTACACTCGTATAGTAAGGTAATTTTTTAATGCACCATAACATATTTCCCAAGGATATGCAATTTTAAATATCATATAAAGATAAAGACTTCCTATTAATTAAACATAGGTTAAAATTGAGTGCAGAGGGTGAATAATTATAAACAATTAAAACTAACCAAAATGAATGAAACAATACAACATTTAATGGATCTAGGTTATTCATTTAAAGAAGCAGAACAAATGTATTATGATGAGGTTAAAGACCTTATTAAAATGTCAATTGATAATAATTAATTACATTCTATCTGTTCGATGTAGCAGGGATTTAGTTGAATATTACTTGAAACAGTAATAACGTATAGTAAACTTAGTGCTAACTTACACCATTGGATAGAGATAGCTGATTAACTTCAGATTACTTGTGTAATGGTAGTAGTGTAATTAGAAAGAAGCTGGCAGAGTCAGCGCATTAATGAGTCCTGATAAAAGCAAATATATATTACCAGGTTTTTGCATACTCATTAAATTATTAACTTTAAATACTAAATATCATGATACCAAATGAAAATCCAAATGATGACTTTAAAGACTTAGATGATGCTATTATAGCATTAATGCTAATTGTTTGTATATGTTTATTCGCCATTGGTGGCATATTATACTGGTTACTAACTTTATAAAACTATTATACATGAAAGAAATACTACATGAACTCTCAGGATATAGAAATATTAG
The DNA here is from genome assembly GCA_032273045.1 of Chloridella minuta. Lineage (NCBI taxonomy): Eukaryota > Xanthophyceae > Mischococcales > Pleurochloridaceae > Chloridella > Chloridella minuta. The sequence goes on along the minus strand of JAUKPQ010073450.1, from coordinate 91,226 downwards.
AGAGTTTAAAATAATAAATAGACAAACTGTTAAGTTTTTAGCCTTTCAACAAAATACTTACAGAAAACTATTTGTTAATTAAAATACTTAAATAGTACCTATTGCAACTTTTCGTTCGTAACTAGTATCGGTGGTTTACCATCGTCCAATGTTCAGAGTAACGTCTTGTAATCTGTAAAAGGCTGAATGCTTTAGGTATGATGTTAATCTCTGTATTAGAATTGGCTACTTCTAATCTCATTAAGTGTGAGTCAAGCACTTTATTATATAACTATAAAAACTTAAAACAAAATAATCATGACAAAATCATTTAAACAATCATTATATATCCTATTTGGATTATTAATGGCATTAGCTTTGTGTAATAAAGCATTAGCACAAGAATCATTAACTATTGATTGTACTATGTTAAAGAATAACAAGCAAGTACATAAAGATAGTGCTCAGTTTATTATTAAAATAGTAGATGAGAATAATGATAAAATAGAATGGCAATGTTCTAAAGGTTTTAAAGTAGATTTAGCATATGACCATAAATATAGGATTATATTCTATTATCCAGGTTGTCAGCCTAAATTTATTTACTTTAATACTACTACAAAGAATAAAGCTAAAGTAAAGTATATGTTTGCAGTTAATCTTATTGAATCTGATAAAACAGATTTGATAAATGCTGGAGGTATATATTATGATCCAAAAATTAATCAGTTTGACTATTATATAAATAAATAACTATGAGAAAGATTATGTTTTTTATTAGTATAGTACTAGGTATTATACTAATGTCTTGTAATAAGGATAAAGACCCTATTGTGGTAGAACCTACACCAGTAATTGATGAATTTACACAAATATTTGTATTAGATTCTATCATTTATCCAAATTCAAATTATGTTGATACTATTAGAGTAACAGCTAATAATTTAACAACAACTTCTCCACATACATATGGTGTAACATGGGGAGGAATAATAAGTGCTACTTATGCAGGTTGTTGTAATCAGTATTTAATAAATAATCAGTTATTGAATAGTAATAATCCTAATTCAGCTATTAATGGTCATTATTTTATAAGAAATGATAGTTTAACCTATTTATTTCAAACAAATAATACTATTAACTATAATTATGGTGCATTATATTTAAAAGTAAATTAATCGAGTATAGGGTGTAAAAAGCCCTATACTTATAAAACAAAAGAAAGATGATAATTAGAAGGGAAGAAGTAAAAAAATTAGAGAATTTATTTTCATGGTCACAATTCTATGAAAACTCAGAATCATTAGCTGTACCTAGATATCCTAGGTTATACTATTGGAAGAATAATAAACGTGAAATGTTTATACCACCAACAGATAAAGCTAATTATAACAAAGCTCAAGAACAAATACTACAAATTGGTAGTAAATAGATATTAAAAGTATATTAGTAGTTAGTAAGCCTCTATTGTATGTATTTACATCGCTTAACTAATGTTAAGATTATTATTACTCTTATTAGAGCATAACTACTATGATTACTTTAATTAGCTGATATACCTATTGTATATTAACAAAAAACAATTAAATAATTTTATAAACAATTAAATCTTAGAAATCATGTCAAAACAAGTAACAATCACAGCAAATCCTAAATCAGGTAAAGTATTCACTCCAGCATTAGATGCTAACGGGAAACAAAAATTAGATAAAAACGGTAATCCTTTTGGATATATCCGCGTTGAAAGTGCAGAACTAGACCTTGGTTTTGCATACAATGGTGGTATGAAAAAACGTAGCGTTTTAATCAGCATGTCAACAGCAGCTGCTGAAGCTGCAATGGCTGCAGGAGTATTAACGGCAGGTGCTAAACAAGATGGTCATATTGTTCGTGAGGACAGTTTGGAGAAATCTTATGATTCACAACGCCCTTTACAAGCTCCAAAAAGAGATGCACAAGGTAAAGCTATTGAAGGAGAATTCAATACTATTACTTCTGGTGGTGCACCAGTGTATCGTAATGAGTATTTTACAAAAGATTTAACAAAATCTGATGTAAGATTAGCTTCTTACGATAAAATTACTGATACTGTTAGCGCAAGTGAGCAGAAATCAAAAGCAATAGCTTAGTAGGAATACTAAGTTATTGAGGGTAAGTTAGCTCAGCAGGTAGAGTATCCCACTACAAATGGGAGGGTCATGGGTTCGATTCCCATATTTACCCCACTATGTTTCATGTACGTAGTTTTAGGTTAGTTAGTATTAAAGGAGTATAGTGTCAAAGCTATACTCCAATAATACATTTGTACAATTAAAAAACATTTTAAAAAATATGATAAAATATAAAATATTAGCATTTAACTATACATTTCAGAATATACATATTCCTCGAGATGTTGATGAAAATTTAAAACCTTTAATATCTCATTTAAGTAGTATAAGAAGAGATTATACTATTAATAACTATTTAAACGATAATAAAGGTTCAGTTAAAGATGGTATGTACTTAATAAATACTATATATCTATATAAAGAAAAAGAGCCTAATTCAGGTGTAATATTATCTGTTGGTGATGAAATATCTAATAATAGACATATTACGATTAGAAAGTTTATTTATAATTTTAATACAGGTGATATTGCTATTGATATTAATGATTCTAGATATTTAAAAGATGAAGATATTGTTACTTTAAATACTTTAGCAACATTTACTAAAATTAAACATAGATTAAGTGAAAAAATTGAATTATTTAAATTAGATACTGAACAATCTATTTCTACAAATACAAGTAAAGATTTATTTGATTTAAAAGAAATTGAAGAAGTATTAGATACATTCCTTGATAAACCTGAAGTTAAATCAGCATTAGTTGAGTTTAAGGAATATAAAGATAAAAAGAGTAATGTTGAGCTACTAAAAGCAGTAGATTCTTCATATGTATTACCTGAAAAGTTTTATTTTAAACTTGACACTGAAGAAAAAGTAAGATGGATTAATCAGTATAAAGAAAATAACTTTTACTATTCAATAGATTCAAGAGAAAATGTTAATAGAAGAATTGCTTATCCTCATCATGATAAAGAATTTAATACGAATATTCACATGTTCAATATAAATGATATGAAAAATAGTTCTACTTTACAAGAATATCAAGATGTAAATGATAAGTTTGATGAAGTATTAAAGGAATATCCATTAAAGACTGTTAAATAATCAGTAAAATCTGTATTATATGATGATACTATTACAGACAGTTTACCTTACTAACTAAAAAATTTTATATGAATAAAAGTCAAGAACCTGTATGGTATTGGGATAAAAAACCAATTAAAATAACTGATTTAGACCAAAAACAATTGTATGCTGTTAAAGATGCATTAACTAAATCAAAGAAACCTTGGTTTGGTCATACAAAAAGATATTGGTTAGACCAGATTGACCCTTTATTAAAGATTCATGAAAGAGAGAATATTAAACGTATTGTTTCTAACAAGAATGAGAGAAGATTAAGAGATGCCACAAGAATGGCAGATATGATTATAAGTGTTTTTAACAAATCTAAATAATTTAAAATATGACATTAACAATCATTTATAATGATAAGTGTAAACAAATCATTAATTTATCTGAGAAATCAGTAGAGAAGAAAACAGAATACGAATTACACCAAATGGGTCATTCAATTGCTCATGATTTATCTAGAGGAAAATATGAAGATATCAAAATCTCCTAAGAAAGTAGCCTCTAATCGTAAGATTAAGAAAGATGATAGTTTTGATAAAATCAAAGACTATTATCAAAAAACTTATGATTTACTAAAAAAAGGTAAACGTAAGGAAGCAATTGAATTAATGTATGTTGATATGCCTATTAACCTATATGATATGTCATTAGATATATTGTATAACAGGAACAAAAAGAAGTATAGTCAATCATTACATAACCTTATTGAGAAAGTCGATGTAATACTAAATTACACCGAAGAAAAAGAAGAAGAACTTCAACCAGATTTATTTAAACAACAGTTTTAAATATATGTCACACGATGATAAACAAATTGTACAAGAAGTGATTGATAGATTGCAATATTGTACAGAGGATTTTAAAAAAGAACTACAACAATTAATTGATAAACATCCTCATGAGGGTAAAGTCAATTATTCTGTAGAGAAATTTAAAATACCTGAGAAACAAAGTTAGTATTAATTTTAAAAACAATTAATCATGTTAAGTATATTCAAAAAGAAAGAAAAACCTGAAGTATTGGTAATTGATGCCAGCTTAGCACAAGCTGTAATCAGCAGTTATCCTAAAGATGTATTAGAAATTCATAATGAATTTAATACAGCTGCTGAAAAATTATTACTACAAGCTAAATCTATTATCAAAGAAGCAGAATCAAAAGATACTGATAAAGTATCAAGATTAGAAGCTTTGGGATTTAATAAGGTTGGTCAAGTAATTGAATTAAAACCATTACTACAACAATCAGCTTTAAGTAAAGAACAAATTGAACTTGTTAATTACTATAAGTTTCATTATCCACTTAATAAATTTATTACTGAAGAACAAGTTAAAGCAATTTGTCATAAGTATAATTTAGTTTGTGGTGAAGTTAGTAGATTTACAGGATTTGTACCAGAAAAGAATCTTAAAGATATTGAAAACTTTAAGTTAAAAAAAGCAGAAAAAAATATGTTAATTTCTTTAGAAGGATTAGTTTTTGAAGATGCTGAAATAAAAAAAACTACAGAGTTTGGATATTATCACATATACAAAATAGGTAGTAAAGATTATGCTTTTCAATCAAATGATGGTGTTAGATTTTACGGTCATGATAGAAAAAATATATTTGGTTATAAAAATTTACCAGATAATATTAGTAAAATAGTTACTGATCCAACTTTTGCTACAAATATTGTTATTGGTAATACATTACAAATTTGTGCACCTGTTAAAGATATGGATATTACTGGTTTAGAACTTACTGAAGGTTATAAACTACAAAAGAAACATATCCCAGATCCTGTGGTATTACAACCTGTTAAAGGTGGTTATTTAATCTTAACTGCTTGGGGACCAGAAGCATCTGACCCTATGGTAATAAATGAAAACAACAATTAAAAAACAATTTAAAACAATTAAAAACTATGAAAAAATTAATATTATTAAGTAGTGTATTTTTATTATCATGTGCTACATTTGCAACAACACAAATAGATACTACTCTCCAGAAAACTGAAGAGCTCGTTGATTCTGTAATACCAGATAGCGCATCATTAACATTTAAAGAAATATACTCTGATATTAAATCGGGTATTGGTGCATTATCTGCATCACTTAAAGTAGGCAGTGAACATGTTTATGCATTATTGGTAAAACAACAAATGGTTAAATCTGTACTTTATTTAACATTGCTGACATTATCAATAATTCTTATGATAATATTATTTAAGATTTATAAAAAAGCTCGTAAAGCAGATTGGTCTGATGATGCTCATATATGTTATTTTCTATTTCTTACAATACCTACTATTGTATTTTTCTGTATAAGTATTATTAATATAGATGTTATTATAACTGGATTTATTAATCCTGAGTATGGAGCTATTAAAGAAATATTAGACAGCGCCCTTAAATAATGAAAAAATCAAATAGACAGAGTATAATACTAGTAGTGCTAGTACTTATAATCATAATGAACATATTCTTATTTAAAAATATAACAATAGTTCATAAAGATCCTTTCATTGTTGCTAGTGGTATTTTAGATGTTATACTATTGATTGTTGTTGATTGCACAGCATTATGGTATTTAATAACTACATTCCATGACAAAGAATGAATTAGAAGAATGTATACATCATACAAATATGGTGGTACAAAGATGGAAACAAAATCCTCGTACTAAAGTATCTGGTGCTGAAGTTTCAGCTGTATTTAGAGGTTTAATTAACAAATATATAGGTTATAATAGAAGAAATGTATTTAAGCAAGTTTCAAAGAACTTAATTATTTATATGAATCCTGTAACTAATTATATTGATGAAATTAGAATAATTAATACAGATAATTACAATCTTACAATAGATGCTCATTTAAAGAACTTAGATAAGCTTTTAAGAGAGATATGTATGAATGATTTGATTCCAACCATTGACAATACTTTAACTGAATCGGTAGATTTATTTAAATGTGTTGATTTTGAAAAACTTGAAAAAATTAAATTTTAAAACTATTATGAGCGAACAAGCGCAACAAACCCAAGGTGAAGATAATAACAAAGTAGCTAAAGAATATGAGAAAAACATTAAAACTTTAGTTGCTATTGTAGGTGGTGATACAAACATTTATCCTACTAAAAAAGTTAAAAAAGATACTATTAACACAATTGTTGATGGTCTTTTAAAAGAACGCAAAGAAAAAGCAGAAGCTGATATTAAAGCAGATTTGATTGCTATTTTAGATAAAAAGGTTACTTTAGATAAAGAAACCAAAGCTGAGGAAGAAAAATTAGCTAAATTTAAAATTTCAAAGCAAAAAGAGTTTAATGAAGCTTTTAAAAAGATTGTTTCAAGAGTTGATGATATCAATAATCTTGAAAAAGAGTACTATGCTAGCTTAAATACTACATCTACTGATGATAGTGCTTCAGCAGCTAAATAATTTTCTTTCTTTACGAATTTGACGGAAACAGTATACTAATCACCTCTGTAAAAGGAGATTATTTTTAATTAAATGCTAGTATATACCCTCTGGCTTATATCCAGTAGAAAGGTTAATTGGTTCATATAGGTTCAAATCCTGTTACTAGTACAATGAAAATAGAATTAAAAAGTCCATTTCTAGAGGACTATAAACAAGCGTATGTTAATACTAATAAAGAGCCTAGAAGAGTATGTTTATTAGTTAAAAAAGATGGTACTAAAACATCTATGAGTTATGCAAGATATTTAATGTCTTGTCATTTAAATAGATTTTTAAATGAAAATGAAGAAGTAGATCATATTGATAATAATAAAATGAATGATAATATCAGTAATTATCAACTTTTATCTAAAGTAGATAATATTAGAAAGTCTAAAAAAGAAAGAAGTATAACAATATTAAAGTGTCCTATTTGTGGAATAGAATTTAAAAGATTTACTAATAAGGTTTCACATAAAAATAACCCTACATGTAGTAGAAAATGTGGCGCTATTAAATCACATTTGTAACATAACTAACAATTTAAACTAATTAATATGAAAATATTTAAGTTAATCATTATGATTATTCCAAAAGATAGTTATAATCATGATTTATGTTTACCTTATAGTAACTTAATAAGATATGAACTATCTAGTCCAATAGCAGGTAGCTGGATATTATCTAAATGGAAAATATGTAAACATTTAAAACCAAATACAGGTATTAGGTATGCAATTATAGGTAAATGGTGGTATTTTCTAATAATAAAACAAATTAATTAATATGAAAGCAATAGAACTAACAAAAGAACATAAATCTAAGCTATTAGAGATGTGTATTGAACTATATCAAAATAATAAAGTTTATAATCATATTAGTATCTTAAGAAATAATCATGTAAAAATATACAAAGATTATAAAGGTACAAAAGATAGATGGGAATCTTATGCATTACATGGTACAGTAAGTATTCATTGGTTTGAATTTTGTATGATTTATTTAATTGATAAATTAAATTTTGAACCAGATATATTATTAAATCAAGAATTAAAGAATAAACATTTAATAGACTATTTATACGAACAATTTAAAAACTTAAAAAAATGATAAAAATAACAATTATCATACTTATAATATTATTTCTAGTTATAATTTTAAGTATTGATAATGAAATTTAAAGATTAATGGGGTCGGCTTGGCACTTGATTACCTTGAAGTCTATAATAAGCAAGTAGTGAGATGTTAACTATCACTTAAATCTACGTTTTCACCGTCTTAAATGGCAACCGTGTAATAACCAACGAAGTAGGAGGCATCGCAGATGTTCTTGCTGTTGTAAAAAAAGCTTCTGCAAAAGTGATTCAGTTCACACCTGCTCCTAAAGCAGTAGAGTTAGAGTTAGCAGCCTAATTTAGGAAAGAGTCTTAATGCTTAGTTTAAGTCCTGGTACACAGGAGTATCAATGTAATGGTTATAGAAAATATAACAACTTTTTAGTTTAAGATGTGAAACTAATAAACTTGTAGAAATTTATAAATGAATAGTGATAAGACGAGGGTTCGACTCAGAGGGTCGACTTGAAAGTAATTTCAAGATATAAAACAGGATGAATTGCTGGAAAGCTAAAGGATATTCCTATGCCAATCAGCAGCCAAGCTATAAGTACACTTATAGAAGGTTCAGAGACTACTGGAGAGCTAAAGCGCTCTTAATTACCAGAATTAGCGTCCTGCTCCTTAGAACGTATTTTAATTAATAAGGCTTCTAAGGATGATGATATAGTCCGAGATTTAGCTATTTTTAATAAATAGTCTTGCGAAAGCAATCCTTTGTCAGCCATTATATGGTGATTTGGACAAAGAGTAATTAAGTTTGATAGTAAATTTTTACCACCTTTAGAAACAGGTATAATATGATGAACATCTCTAGTACATTCATTCCATGAACATATTTCACATGGATAATTTCTTAATATTAATTCTAATTCCCTATCATAAGAGTTTCCAGATTTTTTATTTAATCTATAACTTTTTAATTTACAAGAATTTGAACAATATCTAGAATAATTACTTTGAGAGTTAAAATCTCTTCCACAATGTTTACATATATTTATTACCGTTTCTCTTAAAGAAATATTATAAGAAGCTGAACAAGATAAGCTACAAAATAGAGCATTTCCTCTATTAAGTTCTTTAGTATCTGCTTTAAATATAGTATTACAAAATTTACAATTTTTATTTATTTTCATGTACTTAATATACTAAAAATAAATGAATTATACAACTTATTTATAATAAATCTTGCCCTCCGACTCCACTAAGTAATAGTACATATATTATAGGATTCTATTATCCAAGTCCAATCTCCAATAGAGGATGAGTGGTTACATGTATTATTACTTTCCTAATTAATTAAAAATGAAATTGTTTCTTGATGACGTAAGAGAACCAAAAGAATGTATATCTTATATGTACAAGAGAATTGGTAGTTTAAATCCAATATATTTAAAAGATTGGATAATAGTTAGAACATATAAAGATTTTACCAACTTTATAGATTCTAATAAAGGTAAAATAACTCATATATCATTTGACCATGATTTAGCTGATTGTATTCAATTAAAAGAACAAGAAGACCCTGATTTATGGTTTGATTTTGATGGTAATAGAGAATATACAGGATTAGATTGTGCTAAATACTTTAAATCTGTATATGATAAAGAAAATTTAAAATATCCAGTATTATTTGTACATAGTATGAATCCTATTGGAACAGATAGAATTATAAACTTATTTAAAAATTAAACTATGAACTTACAAACAATTATACCAATGCCTATTTACACAGGTAATGGTCATTCAGGTCCTTGGACTAATACAGATACTCAAATTGGTATAGTTATATCATTAGTAGTACTAATAGTAGCTATTATTTGTGTAATAATAGAATTAATTAATGGTACTAAATTAAAAGATATATTAACTTTTAATAATTGGTCATTAGCTGTAATGACAGAAGTATCATTAACAATCTTATACTTTATAATCATAGTATGGTTTGGAGTATTATTATATAATTTATTATTTTAAAACAATTAAACTATGAAAACTTTAAAAATATCAAATGAAAAAGCATTAGAGCTTTATAAAAATGCAGATAAAACATTTAAATCTTTACTAGAAGAGAACTTTGGTATTGAATTCTTTAAACCAAAAGAAATTACAGATATAGTATTTAATATAAAAACTTTATGTGAATATTTAGATATAGATGAAAGTAAATTATTTATCTTTCCAAAAAATACTAAAAATTTACATGAAAGATATATCAATGCTTGTAATATTATTCCTAGAATAACAAGTGTATATAATCAAGGTACTATATTAGATTTTAAAGATTTAAATAACTATAAGTATTTACCTTATAAGTACCTTGCTGGTGGGTCTTTGGTGGTTACTTCTAGCTGTTGGCGCCACTGCTTCTTCGTTTCTCCTGGTTCTTTTTACTATAAAAATAAAATATTAGCTGAAAAAGCATATTCAAACTTTAAAGATATTTATGAAGATTATTGGAATTTAAAATAAAAGTTATACAAATACCTTACTAGTAAGTCTTTAGTAGTTAATTCTAACAATTGGAACAACAACTTCAATACTCCTAGTTCATTTTACTTAATCATTCTTTGTATAACTTTAGCTATAGCTAGAAAATTAAAATAAAACTAATTGGTTTTTAGTACTTTGCAAGGAAAAATATCAAATTTTAGTAAAAATATGAAGAGAATTAATAGCTTATATGATAATATTTGTAAAATCGAAAATCTTAAATTAGCACATAATAAAGCTAAAAGAGGAAAATCTAAACAATATGGTGTAATTAAATTTAATAAGAATGAAGATGACTTATTGATTAACTTACACCATATTTTACTAAATCTAGAGTTTAATACATCTGAATATTCTACTTTCATAATAAATGATGGTAAAGAAAGAGAAATACACAAATTACCATATTATCCTGATAGAATAGTTCATCATGCAATATTAAATTTATTAGAACCTATCTTTATAAAATCTTTTACTAGTAGTACCTATAGTTGTATTAAAGGTAGAGGTATTCATAAATGTTTAAACGGTCTAACTAAATCATTAAAAGATATTAATAATACTAAATATTGTTTAAAATTAGATATTAAAAAGTTTTATCCTTCTGTTAATAATGAGATATTAAAATCATTATTAGATAGGAAATTTAAAGATAAAAAGCTTATATATCTATTATTTAATATTATAGACAGTTCCAAAGGTTTGCCTATAGGTAATTATTTGAGTCAATATTTAGCTAATTTCTATTTAAATTACTTTGACCACTGGATTAAAGAGGTTTTAAAAATTAAATATTATTTTAGATATTGTGATGATTTAGTTATATTAGGAAATAATAAAGATGATTTAAGAAAGTTATTAAATAGAATAAGAAATTATTTATTTTATAATTTAGATTTAGAATTAAGTAATTATCAAATATTTCCTGTTAAATCAAGAGGTATAGATTTTCTTGGATATGTTAGTTATCATTCACATGTAAGATTAAGAAAAAGAATAAAAACTAGATTTATTAAAATGATAAATAAAAACAATAATTATAACTCTAAAATGTCTTATAAAGGATGGTTAGATCATTGTAATAGTATTAACTTAAAAAATAAATATTTATATGAACAATAAAGTAAAATTAAAAAATCAAGTTGAAAAACTTAAAAAAGAATTATTAGAATTAGAGTTACAGATTGAAAACTCTGATGAAATTGACTTATTTAAAATAAATACTTATGATAAAGTATGTGAAACTTTAAATAAAGATAAAGAAACTTGCCCTTATAGAGTAATTAAAGATATTGAAAAATTATTTAATTCAGGATGGAAACCAAATTGGTTAAATAATAATGAACACAAATGGTATCCATATTTCTCTGATGGTTCTATTGGTGGGTTTACTTTCCTTGGCTCTTTCTGCTGCAGCTCTGACTTCCATGGTGAGTGTGCTTATTACAAAGACAAAGAAACTTCAAATTATGTTGGTAAAACTTTTATAAAAGAATATAAGAACTTAAGAGATAATAACTAATCTCTTATAAGGTTAAATATTAATAATTCTCTAATAGTTCTAATAGTGAGTTTACTTTCAATAACTCTAACTACAACAACTCTAACTTCAATAGTGAATGTACTTAATACTTATAAATATATAATATTTAACCATACCTATTGGTAAAAAATAAAAGTAATTATAAATAGATTTTAGTAAACTAAACATTGAACAATTCTATAAATAAGTAATAACACATATTTAAAACCTTCCATCAGATAGAAGTGATAATAGTAGAGTAATGAACAGTAACGTAACTAAACTTATTCGTAGGTTAGTAAAGCCTCTTTTCTAAGTAGTTACTCATACTATTATTTTTAGCCTAACAACAATAGGGATAAGTGTAATAAACTAAAAAACTAAAACAATGGGAAAAATGACAACATTACAATTTACAATGCGGACTTGTATATTTTAAAAAAATAGGTTAAACATTGAATACCTTTGTAAATTAGTATTAGGAATTAATGGTAAAAACTAAGTAGTGACATTAAACAAGCTCCGAGATTTATTAATAGATATATTAATAAAGCAGTATTAGTTTTACATAAAGATACTATCAGTAATGATAGATGTACTATTCCCTTTGGAAAGGAAATAAAGTTTTGCTTTTTATAGAGAGATTTATTCTATATAGTACAAATGAGTTCCAAGCAAAGTAGATATAACACTTATAATAGTATTGTAAGTTAAATACTATATGACCTTAACTTTACCACACTTTATTAAGCTGATTCCTTAATATGGGATAAAGAAGGTGCTAATAATTTAAAATTAAAGTATATGAAAATAAAAGGTACATTAGAAGGTAAAAAGCTAACAAGAGCTGCTAATAATAAAATTAACAGACGCTATGTTACTAAACTTCAAGAATTTAAGGAAAAAACTAATGAAGAATTAGTTAAGTTAAGAGAAACCAAAATGAGTAGTACTGATAAATTTGCTTTAGAAATGGCTATACAAGTCAAGATGAAGCAAAGTATTGCAAAAGCTCAGGAAAAAAATAAAGAAAATGGTGAAACAACTGAATCAGACGGCATTGAAGCCGAATAATGAGTTTCTAGAAGGTAATAAGAATGATTTTTTAAGAAAAGGTTATACTATTGAGAAAAGAGTATTTAAAGATGCATCTTTCTTCAAAGGATGGTTTAGAAACATGGTTCCTGAATGGTCTGAATGGATACCTGTATTTAGTTATACTAGATTAGATATAGCAGATTCTCAAAAACAATTACTTGAAGAAAATAAATCAAAATGTGTTTGTAGAACAGAATATAGATTAGTTAAAGATAAAAAATTTGAAAAGTAAAGTTGTTGTATATGATATTGAAACTACAGCTTCAGCATTTACCTATACTGATTTAGATATAAATACTGGTGAAATTAACCAGTTTATATTACATAAAGACAAAAGTGAGTTATCAGAGATGATAACTCATATTAAGTCTTTAAAAGGTATGATTGGATTTAACAATGTTAACTTTGATTACCCTATAATACATTATATATTTAAAAATTACACTAATAAATATAATGATTATTGTTACTGGGTAGATGAATTTAAACCTGAAATCCAAATAAAAGAAATATTTGAAGAAGCTCAAAGAATTATATCTGAACAAAACCAAACTCAATTTAACACTATTGTTGCTATAAAGACTAAAGAAGTTTTAGTCCCACAATTAGATTTATTCAGAATATGGCATTTTAATAATAAAGCTAGAGGTACATCATTAAAATCATTACAAATTGCTATGCAACTTGATAATGTACTTGATATGCCAATAGATTACAAGAGAAAAGATATATCATTACAAGAGGTATATGACTATATTTTACCATACAACTTACATGATGTTAAATCAACATATGAGTTCTATAAAAGAAGTATTGACAAAATTAACTTAAGAAAAGGTCTTTATACCAAATATAAATTACCTTGTATAAATTATCCTGATAGTAAAATAGGTGAAGAATTAGTTTTAAAGCTATATTGTGATGCTATTGGAGCAAACCCTTGGGATATTAAAAAAACACGCTCTAATCGAGCAGAAATAGCATTAAAAGACTGTATATTTGATTATATAGCATTTGAAACCCCGGAATTTAACAAATTACTAGACAATTTAAAGTCTAAAACTATAGTAGAAACAAAAGGAGCTATTGTAGAAAGTGTTAATTTTAAAGGATTTATATATGATTATGGTACAGGTGGTATTCATGGTTGTATTAAACCAGGTATATATGAGTCTACTGATGAATATATTATAATTGATGCTGATGTAGCATCACTATATCCTAGTATTGCTATTGTAAATGGATTATATCCTGAACATTTAGGTAAAGAGTTTTGTACAGTATATGAAAATGGTATTGTTAAACCTAGATTAGCTGCTAAAAAGGCAGGTAATATGGTTATGGCTGATGGTTTTAAACTGTCTGCAAATTCATGTTATGGTAAGTCAAATGATAAACATAGTTTTTTATATGACCCAATATATACTATGAAAACTACACTAAATGGTCAATTAATGTTAAGTATGCTATGTGAATGGTTGAATACTACAATTGATGATTTACAAATGTTACAAGTTAATACTGATGGTATTACTGTTAAGATTAAAAAGACAGATTTAGACTTATATTACCATATCTGTAAGAAATGGGAAGAATATACTAAACTTGTATTAGAATATATAGAGTATTCTAAAATGATTATTAGGGATGTTAATAATTATACTGCTGTTACCACTAAAGGTAAAGTTAAGTATAAAGGTGCTTTTGAAATTGATAAAGATTATCATAAGGATAGTTCATTTAAAATTATACCTTATGCACTAAGTGAGTATTTTGTAAAAGGAATACCTTTTAAAGAAACTATATTAAATCATAAGAATATATATGATTTTTGTGGTAGACAGAAGTTTGGGAAAGATTCATATGGTGAAACTCATACAATTGAATATGATTCTACACAGAATCCTTATTTAAAGGTTGATTTTCAGCAAAAAAACGTTAGATATTATATATCTAACAGAGGAAGTACATTTATTAAACAATATAATAAAGGAACTTCAGAAGTTATTAATGTTGGTTATCAAGTAACTATATTTAATAAGTTCATTGAGAAAGAAAATTATGATATTAACTATGATTTTTACATAAAAGAATGTATGAAAATAGTTGATACAATAGAAAATAAACAATTAGAATTATTTTAGAAATGTTTTATTTATTATTAGAAGATACAAAATTCACCTGTCCAGGTGATGTAGGGTTAAGAACGTTTAGAAGTAGAAATATAGTTTTAAAGAGAGGTACTGTACTTAGAGATTTTCATGGTTATGATACTATTCGAGGAGAACAATATACAACAGTATCAAGCTATCATAGTGATATATTAGGTAGACGTATTGCTTTTAAAACAAGTACATTACTTGAAGTAAATAGTGTAGATAAAGATAATGTTTATGTAAGTCCTATAACAGGACAGAGAATTGATATATTAAACAATAGAACTGATTACATGTTAGATGCAGGGGGTTCTATAATATCAAATACAAGAGTATTAGATCTTATATTAAAAGAGTTAAATACAAACTTAAAGATATTTAATATTTTTAAATATAAACCTTTAAAGTATAACTCAGCATTAGGATTTGAAAAGAATGATAAGTTTATAATTGCTGAGAAAGACTGTGATGGTGATTTATCATTAACTTATGATAAGAAGATTTCAATCAAACATTGTGTTCCATCAGTAGATCCTTTATTAAAGTTTTGTACTTTTAAAGTTACAAACTATTTAGAATCTGCTAGATTATTTAAGTTTACTGAAGCTAAGAAAAAGCTTGTAGGTAAAACTGTAAAAGTTGAAAATATTGAGTTAGATGTTGAAACTAAAACTTCAACTGATAAAGTAAATACTTTATATGTATTAACAGATGAAGGTAAACGATTAAGATTCGTACTATCAGATATTGAAATTATATATCCAAACATTAATGGTTATAATCTACCTAAAGATAGAAGTATCACAGAAGGTTCTGTTGTAAGAATTAAAGATGATCGTAAAGTTGGTATTAAGAGAAATGAGCAAGTTAAAGTTCTAAATGTTAAAAGCGTTGGTAACAAGAAATATGCTCAAATTGAATTTAGAGATAAAAAGTTGTATACACCATTAAATAAATTAAGAGTATTATGATTACCAAAAAAGCTCCTATTAAGAAAGCTATTAAGTCTAAAAAGATTACAAACTTTAGACCAGTTATATTCTCAAGACATCCTAGTCATAGTCCTTTGAGAACACAATTACAATTATTACCATTTAGAAGTGTAGTAAGACTAGGTAGTACTACACCTCATTTGAGAGAAAGAGTACAGTGTAATACTGTACAAGCAGTTAAAAACAGTGCTAGTAAACTACTAATGAAACAGTGTTTTACTAGAGCAAATGTTAAAACTGCAGATTGGTTTACATATAATCATGGAGGAATGAGAAAAGTTTTTAATAATAATACTTTTGACTTACATGGAGATTTAATAGATCTTAATGATTTACCATATCCTATTATTTGTAAGCATGTACATGGTTCTCGTGGTACTGGTAATTCATTAGTTAACAATCAACAAGAGTTAACACAGTGGATGCAGGGTAAAACTTTATCAAATTATATATTTGAAAAGTATTATACATATTCTAGAGAATATCGTATTCATGTTACATCTGAAGGAGCATTTTATGCTTGTCGTAAGATGTTAAAACGTGATACTCCAGAAGAAAAACGATTCCAACGACATGATGATAATTGTGTGTGGATTGTTGAAGAAAATCAGGCTTTTGATAAACCTGTAAATTGGAATGATATTGTATCAGATTGTGTTAAAGCTTTAAATGCTGTTGGTTTAGATATTGGAGCATTTGATTTGAAAGTACAATCTTCAAATGATTCTAAAGGTAGACAAAGAACTAGTCCTGAATGGATTATTATTGAATCTTGTAGTGCACCATCTTTTGGTACAATTACAACTCAAAAGTATCTTCAGGAAATACCTAAATTATTAAAGCGTAAATATGGAAGAGAAGGTTTTGGAGTTTAAATATCAAGCAAATGTTGTTAGACACGCTTCAACTGATACTATGGTTCAATGGAATAATGTATTAACATCATATTTTAAATTTATATACGGTGAAGATACTACATTTGAACTTAAATATGAAAACTTAGATGTTAATATGATAATGCCTTACACTAGTAATGTTCATATTACAGGTATAGTAAATAATAGATTTGCATTTGATTTTTATATGTATGGTCAAAACAACTGTTGTGGAGCAATGTCAGTATCAAATACTTATATTGGTGATAATTTTAAACATAAAAAGTTAGGTACATTATTACAACATTTTAAGAATGATTATGCTTATTCTAGAAGAATAACATCATTATATTGTACAGATATAGTATCATATAAACCTGATAGTCAGGAACTACCAAGTTTAAAAGATACTGTTCCTTATTTACAAAATCACAGGATATTGTTAAAGACAGGATGGAAATTAATAGATACATTCTATAATATTAAATCTAATAATATTGTAGGTATGTTTAGTAAAAAAGTAAGTAATAAAGATAATAATAAAGAAGTAACTATGAAGGTTAATTTGGAAGAAAATAAAATCATTAAGATTAAAAATTTATCAATTGGATGTGATCCAGAACTATTCTTGAAATCTAAAGAAACTGGAGAGTATGTTCCATCATATAATTTTATTAAAGGAAATAAAGAGAAGCCTACTTACATTACTGATAACGGGCATAATATACAGTGTGATAATGTTATGGTTGAATATGGTGTACCACCATCTAAAACTGCAGATGAGTTTGTTAATAACAATCTTCTAGTACAACGTTATATTAAAGATAAAGTGACTGAACCTAATAACCTAGAAGTTGTTATGTCACCATATGTTGAGTTTTCAAAAAACAATTTAAAAGATGAACGTGCTGAAGTATTTGGATGTGATCCAGATTTTAATGCATGGCAAGGCGGAAGACCAAATATTGTTGGACGTGTTAATCCTTTAGCACGTTGTGCTGGTAAAATTGTCTGCCAGGCTATAAAGTAATTTATAGTAAAAATTGACCAAAAACGGTGAACTTAGCAAATATTTCTCAAAAATAAGTTGTTTATATATTATATTTTATGTATATTGGTGTATACAATCATATAATATATACAAATGAAAGAAGAAATAGTAAAGTTTAAAAAAGATAGATATTCTAATAGAAATCATAATTATTTTGATAATATTGACACTGAAACAAAAGCTTATTTATTAGGCTTTTTTATTGCAGATGGATATATTGATAATAATAGGGTTAGAATACAAAATAGTACAGATGATTTAGAAATAATAGAAGTTTTTAAAAAAGAACTTAATCCTGATACCTCTATTTGTTATACAAATAAACAATCAGGAGCTAAATTTAGAAAACCTCAATGTTCAATGGGTGTAACATCAGAACATATGGTTAACTTATTTAAATCTAAATATGATATTGTTGAGAATAAAACTAAAAATTACAATTTTAAGTTTGATTTTAATACAATACCAAATAGTTTGATTAGACATTTTATAAGAGGTTATTTTGATGGTGATGGTAGTGTATCATTTCATAAAAATAAACACAATACAATATTTTTTAATTTTAGTTTTGTTTTTAATAGTTTAAATTTTACAAATCAAATTGCAGATATATTTGAAAATAAATTTCAAATAAAACCTGTAATATACAAACATGTAAGTAAAACAAGTGTTTGGTGGTCTTTAAGATTTAACTACAGTAGAAACAGAACATTAAAAATAAAAGAAATATATGAATACTTATATCAAGACTCTAATATATACTTATCTAGAAAGAATCTTAAATTTAAACAATACATAGAATACCGTGCTAATTCAGTTAATAATATAACTGAACAGTGTAACGCATAGTAATTGAAACTTAGTAAAGGAATATAAACAGTGATTCGCTGAAAAGTCCTTATAAAATAGGATAATTACCTAGTAAAACTAAGAATATAATATTACCACGAGTGGTCGGATCCTACATTTAAGATGAGGATTAAAATATATGCTGAACTTCAGGTTTGCATCTGAAGAATCTAGGGATAAAAAGCCTTAGAGATAACAATGAATGGGACACATTCATGTGGGTTATGATAATCATAATGAAGTTACAAATCATGAGATTATTAAAGCCTTGGATTTATATTTAAGTATTCCATTAATATTGATGGAACCAGATAACTTACGTAAGGAAATGTATGGTAAAGCAGGTGCTTATCGTAATCAACCTTGGGGAGTAGAATATCGTGTAACATCTAATTATATTTATAGTTCACCAGAATTAATGACTTGGGCTTTTGAACAAGTTACTGAAGCTATTAATTTTGTAAACAATGGTGGTTATAATACAGTTAACTTGTATCCTCATAACATAAGTACTGTTATCAATACAAATGATAAAACTGCTGCTAAAAAGATTATAGACTTATTAAAAATAAAAACATTAACTTTAGTAAAATAATGCCTGATTTATTAGAATATTTAGATTCACTACCACTTATGGATAGTGATTTTTGCGTTAGTTAAATAAACAATTAAAAAATAAAATATGTGTGGACTTATTGGGTTCTCAGGACCAACTGATAAAAAGTTTAATGTTGATAAAATAAAAACATTATTATTCTATAACCAAGAAAGAGGTAAAGATTCTTTAGGATTCTTTACACCTACTGGAGGACTATTTAAAGAAGTTGGTAAACCTATTGATATACTTATCAAAACTGGTTTCGATATACCTTTAGATAGTATGTTTATAGGACATGCTAGAGCAGCTACAGTTGGTGTAGTTAAGAAAGAAAATGCACATCCATTTCAATATGGAGATTTAGTATTAGCAATGAATGGTACATTATCAAACCATTGGTCACTATGTGCAGAGTATCAATTAGATCAAAAAGAATATGATGTTGACACTCAAGTGTTAGCTGCTATTCTATCTAAATCTAAGAATAAAGAAGTTTTAAGTAAAATTGCTGGTGGATGTGCTCTGTTATTTACAGATACACAAACCAATAAACTATATGCTTATAGAAATTCTGAAAGACCTCTATTTAGAGGTACACTTGACGGTAGTATGTACTTGTCATCAATAGAAGAATCACTTAAACTTATTGGATGTACTAATGTTAAAACTTTAAAACAAGATTATCTATACGAGATTGTAGATGGTGAGGTTTATAAACAGTTTTATGTTGCTCCTAAAAAAATAGATTTTAAAGATCAAAAAATTCTGTATTGTAATACTCATAGAATGAATTATAGACCTTTTACAATATCTAATGTTCCAGTTGGTGACTTGTATGGTAAATATTTTACACCAGATAGAACAGATGAAACTACTGCAGTAAGATTTGGTTATAGTTACAAATGTATTGGTCAAGCTAAAGGTTGTTCTAATAATCAAATGACTATTATTAATGATAAAGGTGAACATGTTAATGTGTTTAAAACACAATATAACTACAAGTTACCAGTTATTACATTATTAGATTATGTATTTGCAACAAGAACATTGGTATATGATAACAATAATAAAAAAGTCTTCTGTACTGAAGGTGATTTAATGAAAGTTATTGGTATTTCTGATAAAGGTTACAAATGTATTAATCTACTGTCTGAAGAAGAAGCAACTATTGGTGAATCATCAATGAGATTTGGATTTCCTCAAGAAGTAGCTCAATATAAATATGAATATTATATTAAAGATACTCCAAATACTCAAAACAATAAACCAATTGATGGTAAAGAAGATAACAAAGATTTAGAAACCTTAAGTGAAGAAGACATATTTAAAGCTCAATTAAATGACTTAGATATGGCAGATGACTATGAAGGTCATGTAGACTTTGTAATTGATAATATTGAAGATATTGTATCTGATTTAGAGCAAGTTAAAATGTTAGCTAAAGGTAAAACTTTAGTTTCTAAATTGAAACATGTTCTTGACTATTGGAGAGAAGGTTTACCTAAATACTTTGATATGACTCCTTCAGAAGAAGATGACGAACAAACAGAAGATGAAATTGAAAAAGAATAAAATACAATGCCATTAAATAGAATTATAACTAGTATAAGGAGAAGAGCACAATCAATTGTGCAAGATGAAGAGTCAGTACCACTACAACGAGTAGACCCACCATTACAATCTTATATTAATGTTGGTAATTTAGCAGATTTAAATTTAATATCACAAGAGAATGTAGAAGAATCCCTACAAAGAGCTATGCAAGCTCATAGAGATAGTTTAAGAGCTCAACTAGATGTATATACAGAAAGAACTTGGGTAACTTTTAATGGAGCTGATACAATTAGTGGTTATACAAACGGTGAAAATACTATAGTAGATAATAACGATGGTTTAGAAGAACAATTAGAAATGAATGACGAAATAAAAATTGGTAGTAAAACTTATTCTAAAGATGAATGTGTAGTAATTGAAGGATGTTGGTATCTAAAATCAGATCTTGGTATTCTTACAGACATATTTACAGGGGAACAATTCCATAGTAGTAGATGTAATAGTGTAATTGATAGTATTGAGATTATTGATGGTAAAGCAAAGACTTCTAGTACTCTTGTTTCTAGAATGGGGGTTAATTATTGTCAGTATGTTATGTCTGAAAAATATAGATTTGAAGGTCATATTACAGATGTTAATAACATAAAAGGATGGGATTTTATTGAAGATCCTGTTAAAAACATACTTGTAGATTCTACTACTAAAGTAGAAAAAGTTAAGAATGTAAAACAATATATACCATTCAAGAACATTGCTTCAAAAAACAACCTACTTAAAGGTAAGATTGGTGATAAAAGCCAAACTTACTTGATTACAGAAGGTTTACAATACACTTTTGGTGTAGAGATTGAAGTAAATAGAGGTAATATTCCTATGTATACTGCTGCTAGAGGATTGAATATTTCTTGTGTAAGAGATGGTTCAATTAATGGTGGTGAAGGTGGACCAGAGTATGTTACAGGAGTTCTTGTGGGAGATAATGGAATAACTCATCTTCAAAAGATTTGTAATGAACTTTCAAATAGAACTACAGTAGATAAATCATGTGGAGTACATCTTCACTTAGGTAATATTGATTTTAATAAGAAATTCTTGATAAACTCTTATATATTAGCTTGTTATTTACAAAAAGAAATATTTGAAACCCTACCTAGAAGTCGTAGAAAGAATGAATATTGCAGAGAGTTACCAAATTTAAAGTTTAGAGTTTCAACAGGTAATACTATTGAAGATAAAATAGCTTTAGAAGAGGATTACAACGCGTTATTTAAGTTTATTGCTGCTGATAAGATTGAGCATCCTAATTTTGAATATAATAAGTCTAGACAACATCCTTCAGGACCAAAATGTGGTTACAACCACAGTACTCCTAGATATTGTTGGATAAATTATGTTCCTGCTATGTTTGATACAAGAGGTAATAAGAGTTATTCAATAGAGATTAGAAATCATTCAGGTACTACCAACTTTGTTAAAATCAAAAACTGGTTGTTATTCTTCATGGGCTTCATGGCTTTTGTTGAAAGACATCCTGAAAAGATTGTTAAAGGTATTACAATGAGAGATATTATTGATACTGTATTACCTAAGAAATCAAAATCTTTAAACTTTTACTTTGAAAATCGTAAAAAACTATTTGCTGAAGATTCTGCAGAACAGACTGAATATGCAAATAGTAATACAAATGAAGAATTTAAAAACATTAAAGATCTAATTATAGAATAATATGTGTCTTATAACAGCAGCACCTAAAGGAACTGTAAAAACAGCAGAAGCCTTAGCAGATTTTATTAAAAGTGGTATGCAGACCAATACTCATGGTAGTGGTTTTGCATACAAAAGAGATGGTAGCAATAAAGTTAATATCTCAAAAGGTTATAAAACACCAGAAAGTATTATTGAAGCTATTAAACTAGCTAATTTACAAGAAGATGATGAGTTAATTATTCATCATAGAATTGGTACATCTGGTAAACAGGTTGATTTTAACACTCATCCTTTCCTAATAAGTAAAAACATTGAAGTAATGTTAAATACTTTTGGAGAGTTTGAACTACCTGTAATGGCTCATAATGGAGTTATTAGTGAGTTCTCAGACTATTATTCAGACTACAATGACACATTCTTATTTGTGAATGAGTTTATGAGTGGTGAGAATATATTAAAATGTCTTAAAAATACTCCTAATAAGTTTCAAGAACATTACAAACCATTAATTCAATGGGAGAAACTAGCATTCTTATTTCCTGACAGAGATATGATATTGTTAGGTAACTTCATTTATGATAATGGTTATTCACATTCAAACAGTGGTTATAACAGACTTACTTATGATCGTGGTGGTAGTTCAGGTAGACGAGGTAGTGACTTCCCAAAGGCACTGGGAAAAAGTTTAGACGAGATAAAAAGGGAAAATGGTATAGTAGGTGATTTTCCTTACTCTGAAGGGTTTAACAACCCTCAAATAGACTTATTTCCCGAAGAAAAAACAGCATCACCTCTTATTTTATCAGCTGACCAGTTAGTAACTCCTAAAGGACTTATTACTGTTGGGAAAAATACAATTTTAGACTCTGATAAAGAAACTAAGATAATTACAATTAATCCTAGTAAAACTTATGAGAATAATTTATTATTTTCAGAAGGTCAAATTAAGATTACAAGTAAGAATTATAAAGACTTTATTGTAGTTCCTACAAAAGATATTGCTACAGGTATTTATAAATTCAAAGGTTATGAAATAGAGAATTACGATGAAGAAGCAATGCTAAACTATATCTATACTAAAGATAGTGAACAAGCTATGTATGCTCTTGACATTCAAAAGCATTTTGATATGGGGCATTTAAAACTATATGTTAAACATGCTAAAAGAGATGTGTATACTGACCTACGTAAATTCTTAAATAATTATAACTTACCTTTAAGTAAGTCTATGATGAAAAAGATTACTAAGAAATGTACTATCAAAAGTCATAATGACATTATTAGTTTAAAAACACATGGTAGTTTTTTTAAATCTGATTTACAAAACATTGTAGAAGTTAGTAAAGTTTTACATGAAATTGCAAAAGAAGATTTAGGAGAACCTAGTGAAGACAATGTTATTGTAAACCAAGATTTTATGTCTTAAATAATTTAACTATGACTCGATCAGAACTTAGAGCTTACATTAAAATACTTGAAGATTTAAATGGTAAAAAACCATATCTTGATTATCAATTATTAAAAGAGGATTTATTGATAGAGTTTGGAGTTAGAATTACTGTAGATAAAATCAGAGAACTATTAAATGAACTATTGGATATACCATTATTAGAAGATGAGGTTGAAGACCTACAAATAATGTATAAAAATATCAGTGGATAAAGTTATAATAGAAAGTAAAAAAATATTAAATTCAGGCTTATCAATTCAAGCTTATTTTGTTCTATATTGTATTGCCCATGGTATGCAATCTCTTATAGAGGATTACGTAGAGCAAAATGGTAAGATTGATAAGTCTGATTTTAAAATCCTTAAGGAAAAAGGATATCTTGAAATAAAAGGTGATGAAATTACATTTAAAAACCTTAAAATAACAGATAAAACAAACGAATTATTTGAAATCTCAAAAGTATTAGATCATAAACGCTTTTTTCAAGAACTAAAAGATGCATATCCTAAGAGAGTAAAGATTGGTAAAAGAACCAGGTCTTTACACCAAGATATGGAAACTTGTGAAAAAAAGTATAGACAACTAATTGATTCTGAAGAATTTCATAAGAAAATACTCTTATGTGTCAAAGCTTATGTTAAAGAATTAGAAGATAGTGGTAGATTAGAGTTTATACAAATGCTTCCAACATGGATTAATCAAAAGAATTATCAAGTCTATATTGATGATATTGATTCAATTGATGAAATGTTAGAAGATAATAAATATGATATAGTATAATGACATTTGAAGAGAGAATAAAAGAAGGATTAGAAGGGAAATATGAAGGTCTTTCAAATGGATTACAAAGAATAAATAAGTATATATTTGGTTTACAAAGAGGTTGTTATACTCTTATAGGTGGTTTATCGGGTAGTGCAAAGACAACGTTAGTTGACTTTATGCTGATAAACGCTATACAAGATGCACAATCAAAAGGTATACCTATAAATATATTCTACTATTCTTTAGAGATTGATGAATTTACTAAAAAAGCCAATTGGTTATCTGTATTAATATACAATAAATATGATATAGTTATCTCTCCAGAGAAAATCAAAGGTTTAGGTGATTTCAGATTAACAAAAGATGAACAAGAAATTGTAAATTCAGAAATACATGAATTAGATAAAATATGGTCTAATATAACATGGTTTTGGGAATCTACCAATCCTACTGGTATATACAAAACAATGTGGGATCATATGTCTAAAAGAGGTACTTTTATTAAAGAACCTTATGTAGATGAACATGGTACTAAAAAGGAACGTATTGTAAAGTTTGTTAACAATAATCCTAATGAATACAATGTAGTAGTATGCGACCATTTAGCCTTATTATCAGTTGAAAGAGGATTTACTCTGAAAGAGAATTTAGATAAAATATCTGAGTATTCTGTAAGATTAAGGAATCTTTTTGGAATGACTATAATTTGGTTACAACAGTTTAATCAAGGTTTAAATAGTATTGAAAGATTAAAGTTTAAAGGAGCTGATATATCTCCACAACAAAGTGATTATAAGGACTCAACCAATCCCTATACTGATGCTGATGTTGTATTAGGTATAATGAATGCTTATAAGATGGATATGGAAACATGTTTAAATTATAGCATTAATAGACCAGGTTCTACATATAATCTTAGAGATAGATTTAGACTTTTAAAAGTTGTAAAGAATAGGTTAAGTAGAGATAATATATCTATTGGATTATTATTTCAAGCAGAGGCTGGTAGTTTTGAAGAATTACCTAGATATGATGAATTAACAGAAGAGTGGACAAGTAAAATAAACAAATTAGTAAATAGATAGATGAGTCAAATTGAAAGTAGAATAGAAGTATCTTTTGAACCAGGAAACTGTGAAATATTAGGAGTATTTTCAAATTATTTACATATTTTAGGAAATGTATTTAATGACAAAACTGAGGAGTTAGAAGAATGTATGATTACAATCCCAAAAGAAGAGTATTTAAGAGTTTTAAATATTTGGATTACTGGTAAACAAGATTATTGTGAAAAATACAATGAATATTGTGGAGTAATGGGGTATATTTGTAGTTTAGATAATTCAGCAGAATATGTTGGAGTTAGTAATATTAACAGATGGTCTGAAAAACGCAAAACACAAGTAATAGTATCGTTACCAACATATATGGTTGATGAATTTGAAGATTATTGTGATTTTGAACATGGTTAGAAATAGTTATATTTATAAACATACTAGATTAGATACTGGAGAAATATTCTATATTGGTATGGGTACTAAAACTAAACAAGATATTAGAAATAATACTTATAGTAGATCTTTTAAAAAAGGTATAAGAAGTAAATTTTGGTATAACGTTATAAATAAAACTAATTATAAAATTGATATTATTTTTGATAACTTAACTTTTGAAGAAGCTGAGAGAAAAGAAATAAGATTAATAAAGCTTATTGGTAGAAGAAATTTAAATTTAGGTTCTTTATGTAACTTAACTGATGGTGGTGGAGGTGTTAAAAATATTATAAAGATTGGAAAACCTCATACAAAAGAAACTAAAGAGAAAATTTCAAATTCAAATAAGTTAATAATTAAATCTAAAGAATGGATAGAAAAAGTTGCATCAAAACATTTTGTTCCAATTTATTGTTTAGATAATGAGAATAATAAAATATCATTTAATTCTTTAAGAGATGCTGCTCTTTTCGTAGGTGATATAAAGTATAGAAAGAATATCTGTGCTTGTTTAAAGAATAAAAGACCAACAGCATATGGTTATAAATGGTTTTATACAAAAGAAAGATGAGTGAAGTTGTACAGAAAGCGGTAATTAGTTTACCTAGTGAAAGATCAAAAGCAGAATCTGTTTCACCTAAGATTTTAGTTTTATATGCAGCTCCTAAAATTGGTAAAACTACTATATGTAGTAAATTAGATAACAATCTAATCCTAGATTTAGAAGATGGCGCTAGATTTTTAGATGTTATGAAACTTAAAATTAATAGTTTAGATCATCTTAAAGAAGTTGGTAGAGAGATTATTAATAAAGGAAAACCTTATAAGTACATAACTTTAGATACCATAACAATGTTAGAGGAGTGGTGTGAAATTGAAGCTACCAAAAAGTACAAAGCAAGTACTATTGGAGCTAGATTTACTGGAAATACCATATTATCACTACCTAATGGCGCAGGTTATGGTTTATTGAGAGAAGAAGTAATGCCTTATGTTAGAACAATATTACCTAAATTTGCAGATAATATTATAATTGTAGGACATTTAAAAGATAAGTTGATTGTAGATAAAAAAGGTACTGAAGTTACAGCTAAAGATATTGATCTTATGGGAAAACTCAGAAATATGGTATGTGCTCAAGCAGATGCTGTAGGATATCTTTTTAGAGAAGAAGATAAGTTAATGGTATCATTCGATACTAAAGAAGAGGTTGTATGTGGAGCTAGATGTGAGCATTTAAAAGGTCAAACTTTTGAATTTGATTGGAGTAAAATATACATTGATTAATGGTTTATATTACACCATATTATAAGTAATAATAAAAAATAATAAAATAAATAATTAAAAAAGTAAAAATATGTTTAGTGCAAGTGCAGAAGAAGTAAAAGTAGGTGGAGGAAGTAAATATCAGTCAGCTGGTATTAGTGAGAAAGTAACTATTTCAGAAGTGAAGTTGTTGGTAAATGAACAATATAATACTAAAAATATCCAATTTAGTACAGTTAATGAACATGAGCAATCAGGTTTATCTAAAAAACTATCATTAAATACAGTAGTTAGTCCAGGTAAATCAGTATCAGCATGGACAGTAACAGCAAAATACTTATTAAACTTGCTTATGTCTACAGGTAAATCTGAAGATGAAGCTCGTAGTATTTTAAATGCTAAAGATGAAAATGAATTGGTTAAAAACTTAACTCAAAATTTAATTGGAAAACCATTCCGTGCGTTATTTAGCTCACGTGAGTATCAACCAGGTAAATTTGCAATTGAGTTATATGCAACAGAACCAGTTGGAGGTAATCGTTTGGTATACGATCCTGCAAATAAAAATCATAACAGTAAATTACCAAAAGCTGATGACTCAAGTGAAATGAGTGCATCACCATCTAGTGATTTACCATTCTAATCAATTAATTAAGGGTAGTGGGGCAATATTAGGCTCCACACCCTTTTATTTTAAAATTAATGTTTACAACAGATAATATATATTTAGATATATCTTTAAAAGATATAGAGAGTAAAATTTCTGATATTGATATATTTAAAAAGTATTGTACTGGATTTCAAGAGATTAATAAAGATTTTAAATCTGAGTTTTATACTGATAATAATCCCAGTTGTAGAATATATCAAAAGAATAACAATAGATTAGCCTATAAAGATTTTGGTGGGTCTGGAGAGCATTTAAACCCCTATGAGTATGTAATGAAGAAACATACTTGTACATTTAAAGAAGCGTTAAAAATAATTGCAAATGACTTTAATTTATTTAAAGTTGGTCCAGTAACAAAACCTAACTTTTTACTAGGTGAATTTAATATTCAAATTAAAAAGGTAGAGAAGTCTACAATATCTATTGTTTCAAGAAATTGGAATCTTACAGACTATAAATATTGGTATGATAACTATAATATAACTTTTGATTGGTTAGATTCGTATGAAGTTATACCTTGTGAATATGTTTATTTAAATAGAGGAGAGGAAACTATAGTATATCAAAATACTAAAGAAAATCCTATATATGCATATAGATTTACTATTGATGGTAAATATGTGTATAAAGTCTATTTCCCATTACATCCAAATAAGAAACGTAAGTGGTTATTTAGTGGAACTTCAGATTGTATTGAAGGGATAACTCAACTACCAGATTATGATGATTTACTAATTATAACTAAATCATTAAAAGATGTAATATGTTGTAGATTATGTAGTTATTCAGCTATAAGTCTACAGGGTGAAAATAATAAATTATCTAAAGATTTAGTTGAAAAACTTAAAAAAAGGTTTAAAAAGATAATAATATTCTATGATAATGATAATCAAGGTATTATATCAGCAGATAAAATTAAAGATAATTATGGATTTAAATCAATTATAATAGATGCAAATGATAAGTCTAAGGATTTATCAGACTATATCAAGAATAATGGCTTAAATCAAGCAAAAACTATGTTAAATAAACTATTAAATGAAGTTTTATAGAAAAGATAAGTTACCAGAGATAATATTATTCATATTTGTAATATTAGTTATGATAGCTAGTGTAATAAATACATTTTTATAATGATACTTGAAGGTAAAGAATTAGATAATCATGTAGAAAAACTATGTGAAGAGTTAACAAGAAAAGGATATTTAATGTCACAAGTTAGATTTATAGGATGCCTTCATTTAGGTCATAAATGGATGGCACAACATAGAGGATTCACTGATGAATTTCATCATGATGAACACCTAATAGATACTTGGAATAGTGTTGTTTCTAAAAAAGATTTAACATATATTTTAGGTGATATTACTATGGAAAATGACCAATATTACTATCAATTAGATAGATTAAACGGTAGAAAAATAGTTGTACTTGGTAACCATGATAAATGGCAACATGTACACGAACTACTTAAACATGTTGATAGTGTTGCAGGTATGGTGGATTATAAAGGATTTTGCTTAACACATTCTCCAATACATCCAGCTGAAATCTCATTTTATAGAGGTAATATACATGCTCATATCCATGAAAATAAATTAGAAGAAGTAGAATACTTATCAAGATATGGAGATCCTGGTGAAGTAGTAGAGAAGACACTACATAAATATTACAATGTAGATGCTCACAAAATAGGTTTTAAACCTAAATCAATTGAAGAATTAATAAACAATTAAAAAATTAAATTATGCAACCTTATATTATATTATCATTTTTACATATTGCTAGTAATACCATTTTAACTAGATCTCGTACAGGTCAGAATGCAGGAGCTTACGAAGGTAATGGTGAAATTAAAAGAATTGAAGATTTTATCTGTGATGGTAATTACAAAATACATAGTATTTTAAGAGCAGAAAGTCATCCCAATAGTGGTCATGACTTACCTACAGGTACAGTATTTACTTTAGGAGATCGTTTAAATGAGCATGATTATTTTAGAAAAGTAGGTAATATACATATTACTGGTAATGATCCTATTATTACAATAGCAGATAGAGATAATATTTTTATCAGTACTATCAGTATAACAAATGCTGTTAAATATATAGCACCAGTGCAACGTCAACAAGTACAACCTGCAAATAATCATAGAGTTAATACTCAAGCTAATTCTTTTGGTGCAATTGAACGAGCAATTGTTGAACTAAATCCAAGAGCATTAATGATTGGACCTAACCATGAGTATACAAGAGGTGTAAATATTTCAAGAAGACGTACAGATACATTACAAGAGTTCTTAGTAAAATTCTTTACTAATTGGAACTTAGAACGTCAAACACTTTATGTAGATAACAGTGAAGTTCAAACTGATGTTAAAAAGCGTAGAAGCTTAGGTGATGTATTTATGATTTGTAAATATTATTATCCTAACTGTACTTTACGTGAAGTTATTGAGTTATTATATGTAACATTACCAAATGTTATTACTGATGGATTCAGAAGTTCATATTGTAGTACAATACGCAAACGCGTATGGTATTATAACAATGAACAAGAAAATGGTGTTTTTGATAAAACAACCAATGATGAATTTGGTAATCCACATAGATTTTACATATCTAATTTGGAATAATATTAAAATTATAAACTAATATAAGGTATAGGCTTTAAGTAGTCTATACCTTTATTTTAAAACTAAAACATGAAAACATTAAACTTAGTAGACCTTGATAAGTCTGATATAAAATATCAAATAATTAATTATCCTGATGGACAAAGAGATATTTCAATAGAACCTTTCTGGAAAAATGATATTCTACAATTAGAGTACAGAAATGGAGTTCAAATTAAATCAAGACTTAATAATGCTGAAGATTTATTAATGATTGTATGTGCTACTAAAGCACTTAGAAATCTTAAAGTTAAAGAAATACATCTTTATACACCTTACTTCTTAGGTAGTAGAAGTGATAGACAGTTTGAAGAAGGGAGTAATAACTATCTTAAAGATGTTATTTGTCCTATTATCAATTCGTTAAATTTTGATAGTGTTACAGTGCTAGATCCTCATTCAGATGTGTTAGAGGCTTGTTTGAATAATTTTAAAAAGAAAGATAATAGTGAATTAGTTAAATCTTGCTTCTCAGGATTGATGATTAAAAACAATACAATCAAAAATCCAGGACAAACATTTATGGATGCTTTTTTAGAAAATATTATTTTAGTCTCACCAGATGCTGGTGCAAGTAAAAAAATCTATAAATTAGCTGAACAAATTGGTTATAAAGGAGATATTATTACTTGTAGTAAAAATAGAGCTATTGATGGTAAATTAACTAAATGTGTAGTTCCTTTAGGTCAACATAATTACATTAAACCAGAACATTTGCAAAAAGATTTAATTATAATTGATGATATAGTAGATGGTGGTGGTACTTTTATAAATATTGTTAAAGAAATTAAATCTAATAAATATAAAGGTAAAATATATCTTATAGTAACTCATGGTATATTTTCTAAAGGTTTTGAAGAGTTATCTAAATATTTTGATGGTATTTATTGTACTAATAGTTATCAAGACTTAAACCCAAATGATTTATCCAATTTAGGTAATAAACATTTAGGAGAATTTGTAAAACAACTTAATGTATTTTAAAATGGAGAATTTCCCTTCAGATAAAGGTGGTAAAGTAAGTTATACTGGTTTAATATTTGGTATAATATTTTTTATAATATTAATAATATTTTTATATGAGTAAGAAAAAATGTAATAATTGTGGTAAAACCACATATAATGGTTCATCCAAATGTGATGATTGTGATGGTGACTTATTAGACGATATCATTGATATTGGAGTAGGTATGGCTATTGGTAGTGCTATTAGTAACTTATTTGATGATAGTTCATCTAGCTCATCAAGTTCAAGTGATTCTTCAGAAGGTTTTGGAGGATTTGGAGGTGGTGATTTTGGTGGAGGTGGGTCTGGAGGAGATTGGTAATATGGCACATGGAACAGGAATGTTAGTTGTTTGCTGTAATCAATATTCATACATGGGTAGATTTAGTAGTATTCCTAAATGTCCTAAATGTAATAAACCAGCTAAACAAATATCTAAGTCTAATTTAGATAAAAATTATCATACAAGTTTACTAAACTTTATATATCCTAATGAAGGTCATTGGATTAAATTAGAAAAACGTTAGTTAAATAATAGAGGTGACTCCCTCAAAGTTCTTGTACAACTGTCGTTAAGGCGTACCTTAAGCATCTGATAGATTATAAACTATCTATACAGGGGGTGAAACTATTATTTACAACTTAATACTTATTAAAATGAGATTTGCAAATGAAAATGGCTATTGTGAATTAAATCCTTTTCCTGGTAATTCACAAATAGTAGTATCTAATCATGCTTTTATTTATCCAGAGAAACGTAATAAAGGTTTAGGTAGAAAAAATCATGTATTAAGAGTTGAAAGAGCTAGTTTTTTAGGATATGACTATTTAATATGTACAGTTAGAGCAGATAATAAGCCAGAACTAGCTATTTTATTAAAAGAGGGATTTAGAGAATTAGATAAGTTCTTTAACACTAATACAGGTAATTGGAATTTAATATTTGGTAAACAGTTAAAAAGACAATGAACGGACCTAACCATGAAGCTATAAAAGATACAGAACCTCCCGAAGCTCCTAAACCTACTAAGGTAGGAGATATGGAAGAACTGTTAAAACAGATAGAAGATAATACTGAGTATTTATCTACTACTGAAGAAGATGAAATTGAATGTATTTCTGTTGAAAACTTAAAAGGCTTACTTGAGAAATATATTATAATAAAGAAATAAATGAATAAATATTCAAAAAGATTATTAGAAGAGTGGATACAACATGGTAAAATCATTGTATCTGTTGATTATGATGATACTTTATTCCCATGGAAGATGGGTAATGAAGAAGATATTCAACGAACTATTAAATTAGTTCAAGAAGCTCATAATACAGGTGCGTACATAGTAGTATTTACTGCTAGTGATCCTGATAGATATGTTGAAATTCAAGCTCATTGTGATAAAATTAGATTACCAATAAGTTCTATTAATAAAAATCCTATTGATTTACCTTATGGTAAGAATGGTAAGATTTATTATAATATTAACTTATGCGATAGATCTGGTCTTACTCAAGCATTAGATATACTTGAAGAATCAATGTATCAATATAGAAGTTATTTACAACAATTAAAACCAGCTACGGATGTAGCATAAAATATGAATCCACTATTATTAGTAGATAGCTACAAAATTCATCATACCAATATGTATCCAGAAGGTATGACTAAATTATATTCTAACTTTACACCACGTAAATCACGTATTAAAGGTGTAGATAAAGTAGTTGTATTTGGTATACAACATTTTATTTTAGAGTATTTGATTAAGCAATTTAATGAAGAATTTTTTGCTAGTAAATTAGATAAAATGTGTTCCTCAACAA
The DNA here is from genome assembly GCA_032273045.1 of Chloridella minuta. NCBI lineage: Eukaryota > Xanthophyceae > Mischococcales > Pleurochloridaceae > Chloridella > Chloridella minuta. Next base: position 57,402 of record JAUKPQ010073450.1, on the reverse strand, counting down.
GAGAGGGAAAAGAACTTAAAGATGGTACTTATAAAAAGTTTGATGTTATTGAACAATATCAACGTCATTGTCCTGTAGATACTAAACATATTGAAGCATTATGGGATTTAGGTTATTTACCTATTGAAATTAAAGCATTAGATGAAGGGACGCTCTGTCCAGTAGGGGTTCCAATGATGACAATTACTAATACTCATCCAGATTTTGCTTGGTTAGTAAATTATTTAGAAACATTGATTAGTTGTATGCTTTGGCAACCAGTTACATCAGCAACAATTGCTTATGAATATAAGAAAATACTTGATAAATATGCGTTGGAAACTACAGGAAGTACTGAAGGAGTGCAATGGCAAGGTCATGATTTTAGTATGCGTGGTATGTCTAGTGTGGAATCTGCTATACTTTCAGGTATGGGACATCTTACTTCATTCACAGGTACTGATACAATTCCTGCTGTATATAGACTGGAGAAGTCCTATGGTGCTACTGGTCTTATTGGAGCAAGTGTCCCTGCTACTGAACATAGCGTTATGTGTATGGGTACTAAAGAAGCTGAAGTAGATACATTCAGAAGATTAATGAAGATATATCCTACAGGTATATTATCTGTTGTATCTGATACATGGAATCTATGGGATGTATTAACTAAGTTCTTACCTGAACTTAAAGAAGAAATTCTTGCTCGTGATGGTAAATTAGTAATTAGACCTGATTCAGGTGATCCAGTAGATATTATCTGTGGAATAAATTCAAATCCAAATTTATCTAAAAATGTTAAAAAATTTACAGATTTAAATGAATTAGGAATTGAAAATTCTGGAAAAAGAAGATTTGGAGATATTCAAATAAATGAAAATGAATTTAAAGGTGTAATTGAACTTCTTTGGGATATATTTGGTGGTACAATTAATGAACAAGGTTATAAAGTATTAAATTCACATATTGGGGCTATTTATGGTGATAGTATTACTATGGATAGAGCTGTAGAAATATGTGAAAGACTTAAAGCTAAAGGATTTGCTAGTACTAATATTGTATTAGGTATAGGAAGTTATACTTACCAGTATAATACTAGGGATACATTTGGTTTTGCAATGAAAGCTACTTATGGTGAAATTACTCATCCATCAGTTGATTTAACTGATACAGGTGGTCCATATGTAAAATCTTATATAGAATCTCGTGAAATATTCAAAGATCCTATTACTGATGATGGTACTAAGAAATCTAAGAAAGGTTTGTTATCTGTTATAGGTAATGAAACAGGTATTACTGAAAATATTTTTGTAGTAGACCAATGTACTTGGGAACAAGAACAGAGAGGATTGTTAACAACAGTATTTAAAGATGGTAAACTTGTAAAAGAAACTACTTTAGATGAAATTAGAACTAAATTAAATAAATAATATGAATAAGAAATATAAAAGTATAGCAGACGCTAACAAAGATTTAAAGAATAAAAAAGTAAAAATAATAACTTCACCTATTGGTGTAAATTCTGCACATGGATTTAATCCTGGTACAATTGTAACCATAGTTAATTGTGGAGGAACATTAGTATCTCCATACTTTGGATACTTTACTGTTGTAGAACCTTCAAGTGGTATAACAAGAGGTGTTTATGGTGCAGAGTTTGATATTTCTGCTTGTACAATTGAAGCTTTAGAAGTTGAAAATTCACAAATTGAAAAACAAATTAAAGATCTTAAAAGTGAAATTCTTATAAATTCTCAGAAAATTAAGTTTATGAAAGAGAATAATGTTAAAGAATTTGATGAAACAGATTTTAAAGTTTATTCAGTTTTAGAAACATTAGAATCTGAAGGATTAACTAAAGTTGAAAGAGCAAAGGCTATTGCAAAACTTATTAAAGAATAGTTAATATGAGTAAAATAAAGATCAGTTTTGATATTGAGGATATTTGGGAAGAGTGGGGAAGTGTTAGAGATGTAATGAGAGATATTTCACTTAATACTGAAGATTTTGATTTATATATTATAACAAAATCCACAAATACTGACCTTATTGATTCAATACAGAATTATCTAGGTTTAGATAGTTCTAAGATACATATAGCTGTAGATGATTCAAATATGACTGCTATTCTATCTAGTTTAGGTGTACAAATACATTTAACTAAAGATTATGAATATGTAGTAATACTTGAAAATACAACAACTCAAGGTATATGTGTAAATTCTATTCAAGATGCTTATGATATACAACCTAAATGGTTTAAAACATTAGGATTTTGGATAAACCAAATAAATAAAATCAATGGCAGTACGCAAGGTTGTTAGAGGAAAGTTAAAATGGGGAGTAGGTGATAAGCCCAATTTGAAGGTAAGAAATGCAACTAAAGTCGAAGTTGATGGAATTAAATTTAGAAGTAAGCTTGAAGCAAAGGCATATGAGAGATTAAAATCAGAAGGTTTTAGTTTTGAATATGAAGCAGTGACTTATACTATAATTGAAAAGTTTGAATATTTAGGTGAAAAAGTTAGACCTATAACTATTACACCAGATTTCATAGATGCTGATAGAAGAATCATAATAGAGGTTAAAGGGTTTGCAAATGATGCATTTCCTCTAAGATGGAAGCTTTTAAAAAGACATTTATGTATAAATAATTTAGATTTTAGATTATATGTAGTTAGAAATGCTAAAGAATTAGAATTATTAATTAACGATTTAAAAAAGGAGAAAAAATGAAAAAAATCTATTTATTGACAATTGTAGCTACATTAATGTGCTCATTGTTTACAACAAGTTGTTCTAGTTCAGAACCAAGTAAAGCAGATACTGTTTCTACACAGGATGATACATTAGTTATTATCCAAAAAGATACATTCTGTTTAAACGAAGGTAATGTTTATCAGATGATTGTAGATAATAAAATTCTACATCCTAAGATTGTATTAAAGCAATCTATCCTTGAAACAGGATGGTTTACATCAGATTATTGCAAGGATCGAAATAATTTATTTGGTTTTAGGAATAGTAATGGTTATATGAGCTTTAATACACCATCTGAATCAGTAGTCTTTTATAAACAATGGAAAAACTTATGGTATTCTCCTATTAAGGGTGATTATTATAAATTTCTAAGTGATATTAAATATGCTGAAGACAGTACTTATATTGATAAGTTAAAGCAAATACAAATTAATGTATAAAGTACCAACAAAAATTTTGAAGGAAAGTGCAGATTTATTAAAAGATTTATCTGATTATTTAGAAGCTGATGAGAAAAAGCATTATGAAGAAGACCCTACTAAGGATCATATCTATCATAAAGTTAAAAAAGCTAAGAAGCTATCTAAACTAATTAAGTTAAACTTTTATGTATAACTGTGCAATTATAGATTTAGATTCTATATGCTTTAGTGCTGCAAATCCTAACAAAGTGCTTGATGAGAATAATGAACCTGTTAAGAAAGATGGTAAATTTGTATATACTGAAAAGACTATTGATGAAATATATACTTCAGTAGATGCAATTTTATCATCTTTATTATCAAAAAGTAAAGCTGATAGCTATATAGCATTTATAAAAGGTAAAGGTAATTATAGATATAGTTATAATCCTGATTATAAAGCTAATAGAAGTAAAGAATCTCCATGGTGGTTTAATGATTTGAGAGAATACTTAAAATCTAAATGGAAAGCCGTACAAATAGATGGTGTTGAAGTTGATGATGTTGTTAATATAACAAGATTAAAAGTTGAAAACTCATTTATATGTGCTATTGATAAGGATTTATTATTCTTAGAAGGAACTCATTATAATTGGAGAAAAGATGAGTGGACTGTAGTATCTAAAGATGAAGCTGAATATAAGTTTTGGGCAGATATGATTACTGGACAATCTGGTGATAATATTAAAGGTATACCTGGTAAAGGTCCTGTTGCAGCAAAGGAAATTCTAGAAGACAGTAAGTGTCCACCAGCTAGGATTTTGAAATATTATATTGAGTATTTTGGTGAATATGAAGGAATAAAGCAATTTCACAAAAACTATTTAAGTTTGAAGATATTAGACCATTATGAAGGATTTGAAGTTCCAGAAGTAATAAAGTATAATAATGTGTGGAAGATAGATGAGTGAAAGAAAGAAGTTTATAGAGGATAATGACCTCAAAGTAAATATGACTACTATATTTTTATTACCGTTACTAGAGTATACAAGTACTTTTTTAACAGATGAATTTATAGGAGCTTATATAATTGATGTATTACAACCTAAATTAGTATTAACATTTGAAAATTCAGATACTGAAGGCTTTAAAGATATTGTATGGATTATGCAACAGCATGATGATTTTATATCTTTAGAATATGATGATGATAATAAAGAAGTTGTAGTAACATTTAATATACCTAAAAGATATAATGAAGTTTTTCTAAACTTTAAAAAAGGTAGGTATACAAAATTTGATAAAGATTATAAAGAAATATTACTTGATTACCATGGTAGGAAAACTGGTGACGGTAAATGTATCTATATGATTGATGCTCTTTATCCAGACTTCTTAACAAAGAAGTATAGAGCAGATAAGTTAGGTGTTTCACCAAATGACTTACCAAATGGAGAAGTTATGTCTATACCAAATATGGACATGGAATTATATTACAAAACAAGCGAATTAAACAAAATAAAATTACCAGTATAGAGTATGGAATTAAGTAATAAAACTCCTTGGGGAGAAATTGGATATATAACTTTTAAACGAACTTATGCAAGACGATTAAAAGCTGATTCTCCAGATTCTCAAACAGAAGAGTTTAGTGATGTTATTAAACGTGAAATTAATGCTTGTGAAAAGCAGTTAAAAATTAATTTTACAAAAGAAGAGAAGGAATATTATTATAATACTAGACTTTCTTTAAAATGGTCGGTCGCAGGAAGATTTATGTGGCAGTTAGGAACTAAAACAGTAGATAAATTAGGATTACCTAGTTTACAAAACTGTGCAGGTGTTGTTGTAGATCATCCTATTAGACCGTTTACATGGGCTTTTGAAATGCTAATGTTAGGTTCAGGAGTAGGTTATAATATACAAAAAGAATTTGTATATCAATTACCAAAGCTAAAAAATAAAGTTAAAATTGAAAGATTAGATACTAAAGATGCTGATTATATAGTTCCTGATACTAGAGAAGGTTGGGTTAAGCTTTTAGGTAAAGTTTTAAAATCTCATTTTTATGGAGGTGAAGGATTTACATATAGTACTCAATTAATAAGAAGCAAAGGAACTCCTATTAAGAGTTTTGGAGGTTCTGCTTCAGGACCAGAAGAATTATGTTGGGGTATAACAGAGATATCTAAGATTTTAAATTCTAGGAGTAATCAAAAGTTAAGACCAATTGACTGTCTTGATATAATGAATATTATTGGATATATTGTAGTTTCTGGAAATGTTAGAAGATCTGCTCAAATAGCAATTGGAGATTATGATGATGTAGAATTCTTGAAAGCTAAAAGATGGGATTTAGGTTCAATTCCAAACTGGAGAGCTATGTCTAATAACTCAATTGTTTGTAATGATACTAATCTTTTAATTAAAGAGTTTTGGGATACTTATGAACAAGGTGAACCTTATGGTTTAATTAATTTAGAATTATCTAGAAAATGTGGAAGAACTGGAGATTTAATGTATCCAGATCCAAATGTTGTAGTTTTTAATCCTTGCGCAGAACAATCTTTAAATAACTATGAAACTTGTTGTTTAAGTGAAGTATATTTACCTAATATAGAATCCCAAGAAGAGTTATATAATATATTATCTATTACATATAGAGTTAACAAACATAGTTTATCTTTAAAATGTTCTTTAAAAGAAACTGAAAATATTGTTAATTCAAATATGCGCATGGGTATTGGTATGACAGGTATATTACAAGCAACTGAAGAACAAAGAAGTTGGTTAAAAGATGCTTATGTTTGGTTAAGAAATTATGATGTTCAATATTCTAAAGCTAATAATTTTCCAATAAGTATAAAACTTACAACTGTTAAGCCATCAGGAACGCTAAGTTTATTAGCAGGAGTAACACCAGGAGTACATCCTAATCCAGCTGGTCCTTATTATATTAGAAGGATTAGAATATCTTCAGGTTCTCCTTTATTAAATGTATGTAAATCTCATGGTTATAATATTGAACCTTTAATTAATTTTGATGGTACAGAAGATAAATCTACAATGGTTGTTTCATTTCCATGTAAACTACCTGATAGTACTCCTGTAGCAGCTAATTATAGTTGGAAAGATCAATTAGAAATGGTTCGTAAAATGCAAGCTGAATGGTCTGATAATTCTGTAAGTTGTACAGTTTATTATAAAAAGGAAGATTTAAATGATATTAAAGAATATTTAAATAGTACTTATAAAGATAACTTTAAAACTTTATCTTTTTTATTATATCATGGTCATGGATTTAAACAAGCTCCTTATGAAACTATATCAAAAGAACAATATGAGAACTTAACAAAGTTTACAAAGCCTATAACATCAGTTGAAGTTAAAGAGTCTGACTTTGAAATTACAGATTGTGATAATGGAAGTTGTCCAATAAAATAATATTATTAAAAATGAATGAAGATAAAGCAGAATTAATTTTAAGTATGATTATAATTGCATATCTAGATAGTAAAAAATAAAAACAAATATGAATTTTCAAGAATATCAAGAACAAGCAGTAAAAACAGCAGTATATGGACAGGGTAGTGTAATAATCTACCCTAGTCTTGGATTAGCAAATGAAGCAGGTGAAGTACTAGGTAAAGTTAAAAAAGTACTTAGGGATAATGATGGTAAATTTACACCAGAGTTAAATAAAGAAATTGGTAAAGAGATTGGTGATGTACTTTGGTACATGGCAGCTTTATCAAGAGATTTAGGACTTTCATTAGATGATATTGCTAATGATAATATACAAAAATTAAAAGATAGACAAGCAAGAGGAGTAATACATGGTTCAGGAGATTCAAGATAATAAAGGTACAGCATCAGGTGTAAAACATGATACTGGAAAGTTACGATATGATTTATATCCAACTGAAGCATATAAAGGATGTACTAAAGTAATTACTTTTGGTGCAGAGAAGTATACTCCTAATGGATGGAAAGATGTTAAGCCTAAGAGTAGATATTATGCTGCATTAATGCGTCATTTATTAGCTCAAATTGAGTTTGAGGAAAATGGTGGTACTGGACTAGCACTAGATGAAGAATCTGGTTTACCACATTTAGACCATGCTCAATGTTGTTTAATATTTTATCGTGAGATTACAAAAACAGAACAAAGACAAATCAAATTAAAGTTTAATGATTAACAGAGAAGTTGATAGAATAATTACCTTTTTAAAAGCTAAACCAGGCTATTTAAAGAGTGGTAATGAGAAGTTGGCAGCATACCTTAAAGTTAGTGAAAAAGCTGTTAAAATAGCTAAAAAACAACTAAAACAAGGTATTGTTAAAGTTGATGTATACAATGAGAAGAAAAAACCTATTAAAAAGCTATATAATAGCAAATTAATAGCAAATTTTAGCTCAAAACCAAAACTAGATCCAAATAATGTTATATTTTTACCAGATTTACATGCTCCTTTTATTAGAAAGGGAGTGTTAGAATGGGTTAAAGAACAACAAATTAAATATAATTGTGGTACAGTTATATTTGCAGGTGATGTTATTGATGGTCATGCATGGTCTTACCATGAACATGATCCAGATGGACTATCTGTTGGAGATGAACTAGCTGCTGCTAAAAAGCAGTTAGAACCATGGTTTAAAGCATTTCCAGATGCAATAGTATTAATGGGAAACCATGACTTACTAATACAAAGAAAAGCCAAGACTATTGGATTATCTAAACACTTTATCAAAGGTTTTGGTGAAGTAATAGGTGCTCCTTCTAGTTGGAAGTTTATGCTTGAGTATACTAAGGATAATGTTTTATATAAACATGGTAATGCAGGAGATGCATTTAAAGTAGCAAAAGAAAGTAGAATTTCTACATGTCAAGGTCATTTTCATGCTAAAACCTTTGTACAATGGAGTGTATCTGAAAAAGATGCAATCTTTGGATTACAAGTAGGTTGGGCGGCTGATAGACATGCATATGCTTTTGACTATGGTAAACCATTTGATAACAAACCTATTATCAGTTGTGGTATTATATTAGACCGTGGGTTAACACCAATTGTTAAATTAATGCCTTTATAGATAATAGAATATTAAATTGAGAACTAATTAATTAAAATAAATAAACAGTAGTATCCCTTGGTAGAAATATCAGGGGATATTTTTTAAAATAACAATTATGGCAAAAAAAGTAACATTAAAATCTCTACAAAATAGAGTAACTAAAGAATTAGTAATAGATATGCAATATGACTATTTATCAATTAAAATTGGTAATACACAAATTGCAAGATTATGTAGAGATATGAGTGAAATTAGTTGTGGAGTAGATCAACTATATAACTTACCAGGTAATGATGTTTTAAAAAAAGCATCTAGCTTTATAGAAGGCGATTCATTATCTTTCTATAAAGATTTACTTAAATATTCTTTAAATGAATATTTAAATGTAGCAGGCGATGGTACTGATGAAAATCTTTCTAGATCAGCATTCTTTATAATATCAAATACTACATTTCAGCAAAACATTATTATTAATGAAATATTAGATTCTATTTGTCAAAATAAATCAAAAGTACGTACTAACCCTAACTCAGGAAACAAAATTAAAGTTTGGATATTTTAAGATAAAGAGTGAAAAGAGTGAATAAACAATAAATAAATAATAAAATGAAAGACCAAAAAGTAAAAACAATAACAAGAACAACAGCGGTAGAATTAATCAATAAATCTAAAGGACGATTCTTCACTGTAACCTTTACCAAGAAGGACAATAATATGCGTACTATTAATTGCAACAAACGTAAAGATAGTACAACAGCATTGGGTTATATTCGAGTATACAGTACTCAGGATAAAGGTTATCGAAGTATTAATCCTTTAACAATTAGTAAACTTGTATTTAACGGAATTACATACAAGGTAAAATAATAACTTAGTGTATAGGTGTAAGAGCCTATACACTTCTTAAAACTATAATATGAGCGATTTTGATATAAAGATTACAAACTATTTAGAGAATTATAAAAATAATGGACACTCTCCTATTGGATATCAGTATCAGGTAACAACCTCAAAAGGTACATTTTGTGTAATATTTTCACCAACAGGTAACTGTCAAGTAATGTCGTTATCTAATATAGCTGGAATATTGCATACAAATGCAAGTAAACCAAATTATGACCTTACCAAAGATGAATTTAAACTAATTTTAGCAGACATTAAGAGAGATATTGGAGTTAAACATTTAGTTTTTTGTGATATTAAAAACTTTTACTGTCCTAAAATGGATAAGTTAATAGAAGAATGTGGATTTACAGTAGTTTTTAGAAATCCATATAGAAGTACAAATAATAGTGATATGTGTATGTATTTAATTGATACAACGAATACACCTGCATCAGAACTAAAAACTGTTGCAAAAGTATAAAAGAAATTTCGTGTGGGGTGAATGCGAAAAGGGTGATAACTGTAGTAATACAGCTCACCCTTTTTATTATATAATAATTAACTTAAACTAAAAATAAATAACTTATGAAAAAACTAACTAAAATTGAATCAAACACCTGCTTTAATAAGCAGTTATTAAAACCTGACTTATAACACTATTTTCCTTGATTAGTTATGTGCTTCAAGTGGATTGTTATTAAATAGTTTATATACATCTTGAGCAGGTTTTGCACCAATAAGTACTTTTCTAAGATTAGTATAGAACTTATTAGCACCTTTCATAGAACCTTTATCATATTTATACTCACCATAATAGAAAGCTGCAGGTAAATTCTCTACTACTTTTAATAGGTCAGTTGTTGTTTTAGCTAATGGAATAGCATTTAATGCCATATTATTAACATTTTTAGGATTATAGAAGAATAATAAATCTCCACTAATACGATCTAACATTGTTAGCATTACCTTAACATAAGGGTTTTTTCTTCGTTTTTTAGCCTCATCATCATCCCCACCAAATAAAGCTAAGTAACTAACTAAAGAAGCTGTTAAAAGCAAGATTTCAGTGGTGTTCTTCTTCATATTATATATCTCAAGTTCAGTAAGTTTTCTACCATCCTTAAGTTTACCATGATTTTCTTTAAGTTCTTTGATAAGATTATAAAAAGTTCTATATCTACCTTCAATATCTACACCTAATCTATTGTCATATTGCTTCTTAGCTACACGAGCTTCAATTGCCGAAGGAATCCATTTTCTGAACTGTATAGCGGCTCTATATATAACAGATTGTTGTAAAGCTGCAGCTTCTCTTCTAGAGTAACGTCCGTGAATCATTTGATTAAGACGTTGAATCTTATCGGATAATTGCTCAAGTTGTTTTTCTGTTAATGCTTTACCTTTGTCAGTAGTTTTACCATCAGCAGTCATATAACCTTCATGAATAAGTACTGCAAGCATGGTTCTAGATTGTAAGAACAATTCACCTTTCTTCTGCATACCATACATATATTCTTGTAATTTTTCAGTACTCATCTTATTAAGTTTAACTGAATCACCGAGATTATAGTCATCTAATTCTTGTAGAGGATTAAGTTTCTCTAACCAATCATGTAAGTCATTCTTCTTATTATTACCACTATAATCTACTTGTCTAAAAAATATACTACTAGCTTTAGTTAAATCTCCTAGTGTAAAGAATCTACCACCTATAGCCTCAATACTATTTGATACATCACCAAATAAAACATTAGCCATTGCTGTAATAGGACTAAATCCTATTCTTAACATTGAGTTATATTTAAGACCTAAATCAAATACATCAGACCAATACTTAGCTTTATAACCTACAGTATTACCTTCTGCATCTTTAATATCTTTACCTTTAAGTTCACCTTCATCTTTAGACATACGACCTTTAAGCTGCATATCAATGATAGTATCTACCATTTTCCAAAGATTAGTTTCTTCAGCAAATATCCTTACATTAGGTTGTGAAGATTTAGTAAACTCTCGTTCTTTAACACCACCATCAGATAATCTCTTCCATTTAATTTGTTGTTGAAGTAATCGTACTTCAGGTAAAGCTTGAGATAGTTCATTATAACTATTACTATAAGCTACAAACTCTAATAAACTAGCTCCTAAATCTTTAGATTTCTTATCTTTAGGAACTCTCATTCTAAACTTCTCAGGTACAATATCAGCATATAAATCTTCATTAGACTTAAACTGGTCAAATAAAACATCATGTGTATCTAATAGATGTGTTAATTTATACTTGATATCAGACTTATAAATATTAGGTATATAATGTTTACCTACTTTATATGGTAAATTAGTTTCAGCAATCTTTAATGAGTTCTGATAGAAAGAGTAAAACTTAAGTAATTCTTTAGAGTTCTTAATCTTATCAAAAGCAGGATTACTATGCTTCTTACCATCAATATGTATAAATGCTGGTATTAAACGTAAGTTCTTATCAGTTTCTTCAATTAGTAAGTTATACATATCTTCAAGTGTTTTACCTTGAGATTTAGCATACTTAGCTAATTCATCTATATGTTCTTGTACAGAATCTCTAAATACTTTATTCTTAGTAGATGCTCTATTCTGTGCAGTCTTAATAATACTACCAATAGTTCTAGCGATATAGTTACCTAAATCTGCTAAAGCACCTGTCCATTTAGTAAAGCTACCAATATCTGAAGTTTGTTCATTAATCATATCTTCAGTTATTTCAAAACCTTCAGTTGCAAAATCATTAATAGTCTTAAGATTATGCTTTATGATTATTGGAAATGCTTTCTTAAACAACTGTCTACTTCTAGTTGCTAAAGGATTAAAATCATACATAGTTGATAAGATATCAATAGCATATAATAAGTTATCTTTATTAGCTTTACTAGGATTTCTAGAAACTATATCAATATATTCTTCAGCTCTATCTAACATTTCATTACCTAAGTCAGCAAAAAGTACTTCACTTTGTTCATCATTAGCTTTTAATAACTTAACTTCCATATCATTAGCTTCAGATACTTTAGCATCATACTCTGGAGTATTCTCCATATACTTTTCAGCTTGCTTATTAAGTGTACTAATACGTCTTTTAAAGAATACAGAAACTCTCTCAAACTCAGACTCTTTCTGGTCTACAAGTTTTTTAGAATCTTTCATCTCCTTATATTTAGCTAAAACTTCCTCTTTAGTAGGATTATAGTCATCATCAAAAGTATCTAACACTTTAGCTAAAGCAGGCTCAGATTTAACTTCTAAAAGTAAATCTTTGATAAAATCAGATGACTTATTTAAACATTTCTTAATCATTATATACACTTTTTATAATATTCCTTTATTTCTTCTTGAGTTAGTATATCATCAAGATTATTATTCATGTAGTCATTAAAATCTGCATCATTAACTACTTCACCATCTATAGTTTGATTAAAACCTTCAGATGGTTCAAACGTAACTTCATTAAATTCTTTAATACCTTTCTTAACTTCAAAAGCATATTCAAGGTTCTTTGGAAACTTAATATCCATAGTTATTTTACCAGGATTACCAGTATTGATATATCCCCAACCATGTTCAAAAGGTTTACCAAATTTACTAATAGCCCAATCCCTAACAGATTTTAATTTCTGTTGTGCTGTTCTTAAAGCTTGATCTTTAGTCTTAACTTTAAAATCATCTCCCCATAAAAAGGTAGCAGTATCCCCTGTTATGGAGATACTGTTTGCTTCACCTTGTATTATTTGTTTTACTTCACTAAGAGCTTTACCCTTAATTTTATTTACATTACATATCATCTTATATACAATCTGGTAAGTTTTCTATATCATCTTCACTAATAGTACCAAAGATATCGTCTAATTTAGATTCATTAGTAGGTTTGAAATCATCAAAAGATAATTCATCACTACCTGTTATACCTGCATCTGCAGCAGCATAATCATCTAAGTCTATATCATCAATATCAATATTATCAGGTTCAGTAATATCAGATTTCTTAGATTTAGTTACTACTAAATCTTTAGTTAATAAATTATCTTCATAACTAGTAGCATAAGGAGATACCTTATTGTTACCTACCCATTCTATCTTAGAATAAATAGCACTGTTACCTTTATGAGTAGATTCTTTATAAGGATGATTTAATATTTTATCATACTCTTTATAACCTTTCAATTCATATAAAGACTTATCTAATATAATGAATTGTGGGAAGATAAACAACTTATTTTTAGTATTTTCTTCATCAACTGTTGTTTTAAAGATTGTATTTAAGTATTCAGAAGCTTCTTTATTTAAAGTTCTATCATCATTAAATATATTAAACATTATATTATTACCATCTTTAACATATCCTTGATTACCTTTAAGTGATCTATAATTAAGTTTCTTCATCTTATTACCTACATATGTAGAGAATAACTTTCTAAAATCATAACTTAATCTATCAAAGTCCTGACCTAACACGTTTTTTTCCTCGACATTTGCAGAAGATAAACCTTTTATGGTATTATCTAATGCTTGAGATAACTTGTCAAACATAAATGGAGCTATAAATTTAATAAAGCTACCAGATTTAAATTCAAGATTATCCTTAACTATTAAATAGTTAAACATGTTTATAGCAAAATCACGTGTTTGTGGATTATTATATAAGTCTTTATAACTATCTAACAACAATGCTACAGTTTCTTTAGATTCCTTAACAAACGAATTAGAATTAACCAAATGTAAATCTGTATCTAAATCAGCTTTTAAGTATCTAACTAAAGCATTATTTCTAATAGAATCATTCTCAGAATTTTTAAGTATAGCTAATTGCTGAGCTAAAGTATCTTCAGATAAACCTTTGTAAATAAGCTTGTTACTAATATTATCAATACGTTTAGTATATGTATCTTTAATACTTTGAGGAGTTGTTGGATCTTCAATAGTACGTTTTAAAAGATTAATATATCCTCTTGTACTTATATAACTTAATAACGCTCTACTTACATCTTTAACAGTAGTTTTCTTATTAGCATATGAATCATTAAGAACATCATTTAATTGGTTATAAGCCTTTTTAAATGTATCTGTTTGACTAATAAATAACTTCTTACCAACTTTTAATACTCTTAGAGCTCTTTGTATATTACCTTGAGTTAATGTGTCTTCAGATAAAGCTTTCTCAATTCTAAAAGGAACTTTAACGTTAGGGTCATTTAATCCTAATTCATCAAATGCTTTAGTTAATCTTTGTTCTAGTTCAACAAATGATGTGTCTAATCCTTGATTTAACTTAAGTAAAGTATTAACGTTAGATAATACATCAGACTGACTTTCAATCTCTGAGAACTGAGCTAATGCAATCATTTGAACAGTTCTTGAAGTTTCTGGGTCAGCTTTACCTGAAATAATATCTTCCATATCCTTTTTAGATATATCTTGGATATCAGCTTTTAATTGAGCAATATCTACATCAGTAACTTCATCATACTTCTTATCTAAGAATACAGATAATGCATATTTTAAAGTCTTACTTTTAGTAATAGACTTCTCTAAATCAGATTGTAAAGCGTAGTTACTAACTTTCTTAGCATTACTATATATCTGAATGATAGGTAAGTTAATTAACAAAGCTGCTTCATATTCAGGTAAACCTTGAGCAATTAGTTCACTAAAACCTGGTAATAATTCTAAACTTAAATTCAATTGACCAGCAATAGGATCTTTAGCATTATCAGTCATTACTGATAGAATAGTTGATAAACTATCAGCTACACGATTACCTGCTTGATTAGTATAGCTATAACCATTAGAAGTATAACCACCTATTTTATATCTAAATGCATCTTCAGTAGGTTCTGTATTAACTTTAGCTAACATAGTAAATACTTGTAGCTTATTGGCAATTACACCAATACCAGCTTTACCAGCACTATTCTTAGTGTTAGCTTCAAACTTACCATTGATATCAGATGCTGATATATTGTTATTCTTAATAACATAATTAGAAGTATTAGCCTTTAAGTTATCAATATCATCAGCTACATCTTTTAAACCTTGAGTACTAGCTGGTGTATAAGCAATATCTTTAAGCATTTCTTCATTTGTTAATAAAGCAATACGTGCATCTAAGATTTTATTATTTACAACACCATTATTTAATAATTCAGGATGCTTTTCTTTAGCAAATTCTTCTTTATTAATAGGTAGTTTAAAAGCTTTTAATGTAAGTTCTAAATCTTCATTGTTATTCTTATATTCAATTTTAAACTCTTTATCTCTATTAAGTTTATAATATACAAAAGAATCCCACTTGTCATCAATAGTTTCTTCAGTACCATATTTAACAGGAGTACCATCTTTCATCCAGTAATCAGCTGTTTGAATAAACTCACTATCAATATCAAAATCCGCTCCTGATAAGTAAACAATCTCTTGTGGGAATATACCAACACCTTCCATATAGTTAGGTAATAAACCTACTATTTTGAAAGCCATCATAGAATGTTTATCCTGAGTTGGAATACGATAGCCTAAAGCTTTTAAAAGGTCATTAGGTAACTTATCACCAATTTTTAAACCATGTTTAGTTAAAACACGTTCAGATAATATACATTCAGAATATACACCATCAGGGTATTTCTTATTATGAGCTAGTTTAGATTTATTAGTCCACTTAGCATATTTAGAAGGATTTTGTACTATTTCTTGATAAGGTATAACACTTCCATCCTCATTTCTAAGTACTTCAATACCAGCATCAGAAACTAATGATACTTTAGTACCATTAACCTTTTGAGCTAATACACCTTTACTAAAATGAGCTAATACAATTTGTTCAGCTTTATCAACCATATTACTCATATTAAAGTTATATGGTTTTTCAAATAACTCTAATAATACTTCATCAGCTCCGCTAGCTTCTAAAGAACGAAGTAACTTAGCATCAAGTTTAGATTTATCAATACTACCATCTTTATATTGTTTAATATAAGTTAAGGCAGCTGCAAAGCTGTTCTCTCTACTAGTATTCATCAATCTTCTATAAGTTGCTCTAACAGCTCCTATAGTAGTTTCTTTACCATTAATATTAACTTTAATATCATCTGTTTGTTCAGAATCAATTAACTGTATTAACTGACTACCATCTGTAATTTGTTCTTTACCAGTTGGTGTTTCTACTTGTAGACGTTTATATTCATTTAATACATCAGTCATTGATTTAGATAAATCAAAGTTATCTTCTGTACTATTAACAGGTATTAAAGTTGCTCCTTTAGAAGCAGACTCAGTAATAACTTGGTCAATACCATGGATATCCATTTGATTAGCTAACTTATGATGATATTCATAACCTGGAATTGGTTCATAAATACTAACAAGTTCTTTATTAATAGCTTGATGTTTAACTTTATCAAAATTTCTAGCTTCTAATAAGCTAATTAATTCATTTGTTAACTCATCAAATCTAACTAATTTACCATCTGGTATATATGATATAACTCCACGAACTAAAGTATGTTCAGAAGTCTTATGATAAATACCCATACCAAATGTTACAGTCTTATCAGGATTTAATGAAGCTTTCATTTCTTCTAAATAAGCTTGTTCAGAATCAGTGATTCTAACATTCTTTCTATTAGCAGATTTTAAAATCTTCTTATAAATATCCCAAACTTTATTATCTAATCTACCTAAAGCATGTAATGCATAAATCTTATGTGTTAAAGATTGATAAGACTGAGCATCATTAGTGTTAATTTCAGCAGATTCTTCATCTGAATCAGATGTTCTAACTAAATTACCATCAACAGGCTTAATCTTTACAAATCCTAATATATCTTTAATATAAGATACTCTATGTGTACCAGTACCATAATTGTTACCAGACCCCATAGCTCCTTTATTACGTTTAGATATATCTACTTTATCCTTACGTGATATAGAATAATCACCATCAAATAATTCATTTAAACTATTAGACATTACATAATCATTCAAGTAATGCTCTGAAATAGCTTCTTCTAAAGAGTTATATCTAGCATCTTTACCATAGAAATTATTAGGTATATAGTTACTTTTTAACTCTTTACTATTTTTATCTTGATATAAAATACCATAACTCTTTAAAGTATCAATATATCTTTTGATTCCTTCATTTAAGTAAGATTCAATAGCTGATTTTACTTTTTCTACAGGAACATCATTAAGTTTATCTTCTTTAGCTAAAACTAATAACTCTGTATATAAATCAGGACTAATATCTTTAATATACTGAAATTCAGTAAAATCAAAAGCTCTACCCTTTAAGCTATCATTATACTTTTTATACTTAGTAGTTTTATCAAACTGTTTAGTTTCTCTAGTTATTCTTTCAAATTCATTTAAGAAGTTTTTATATAAAACATCAACAACTTTTGAATTTGCTTTATTATTTACAGAGAATTGTTCAAAAGGAAGTTCAGCTACATAAGCAGTATTAGAAGCTTCATTTTGTCTAAAGATATACTTAACAGTATTATTCTTTTTATTCTTAGTAGCAAATAAAGCTAATGATTGTGCTAGATAACTTCTACCATCATAGTCACCAAATACAACTCCAGTATCATCACCATCAGCTCTTAAACCATCAATAATGTTAACTTTAAGATTTTGAACTACTTCTTTAAAGTTATTTAGTAGATAGTTATTTTTAATAAACTTATAGTTTCTGTTATTTAAATCATTATTAGGGTCAGAACCTGATAACAATTCATTTATATAAGTTTCACTATTAAGTTTTTTAGCTTGTGATAATACATAAGATGATTTAATAATCTCATATACAGACTTACCTTCAGCATTTTTAAATGATGAGTTACCAATAGTTTCATCAAATAAACCATTTGCTTCAGCAATCTCTTCTAATCTACTGTAAGCTCCTTCTCCTTCTTTCTTACTAAACAAATCTTCGTTAGATTCAATCATACCTTTAAGACCTTTAAATCCTTCACTACCAGTGAATAGATTAATATCTAAAGGTTTAACTCCTTCATTTAAAGATAAAACTGCAGATTGCTCTGGAGTTAAGTCAATTCCTAACTCTTGTTTAGCACTAATTAAAGAATATTCAATATACCCTTTAGATAAAGATATACCTGTAAATTTAAATACTCTCTCAACTTTATCTACTTTAGACTCAAGTTCAGAATTAGACATTGGTTTTTTAATACCAGCATTAAATTCTTTAGCAGCGTTATTAAACTTCTCAGATAAATCTTTACTAGTAGTATTAGTATACTCTAATATATATTTAATATTATTACTCCAAGATGCTGTTGTTAATTTCTTAGCATCATTAGTATTAGCATCTATAACTTTATAAGTATTATCTTCCTCAATTAAAGTAAATAATTGTTTAGTCAAACTGTTATCAAAAGTATTTAAGAACATTTGATAATCATTATAGTTCTTAGAAGGTTGACTTAAAGTACCATCTTCATTTAAAACAATACCAGTATCAGTCATTAAACGCTCTAATACAGCTTTAATGTTAGGATTATACTTACTAACAGAATGTAATTTGTCCAACATTTTAGTACGTGGAGTATCTGCTAGTATTCTAGTTAAACCATTATAAGCTGTAATAGCATCAACTGCTACTTCAACATTTTTACCAATAATTTCATCATACTCAGTATATGTACTGAATGATATATATTGTTTAATTACTTTAGGTAAACTATCATGACCACCAGATAACCATGAATCTTGTGAACCAAATTTATCTTCCACACCTTCTGTTGCTTCAGTACTTAAGTCATCTTCAGAAGGCTCATATTTAAATATATTTAAACGTTTGTCAACTTGTTCTTTTAGAATTGCTCTAAATTCATCATCTTCAAAAGTATTCATTTCCTTATTAGCTTCTTGTGCTACTTTAGCTGCTAACTTAGGATTAGATATGTTTAAAATATTATAGTTATCATAGAAATCACCTGTAAGTTGTTCTATTCTCTCATTTATAAAATAATCAAATAGCTCATCTTGGGTTTTATTAGATAACGCAATACCATATTCACCTTTTAAAGCTTTGTTAATCTTAGCAGCAAATGTACTTATTAACTTATCAGACTTTCTTTGAGTATGATTAACAGGTACAAACTTATTCTTACCTAATGATTCATCATAAACTTCTTGTAAACCTGCAGGAATAAGTTTAAATGCAGGTACATTAACCTTAAGATTAGTAAATCTATTAGATTTAACTTCTGAATTAACAAAAGACTTATTAGAAATCTTATCAAATAAGGCTTCTAACTCTTCAGAATACTTTGTAAATGTTTTAAATAAGTTTTTAATTATAATAAACAATCTTCTAAAAGGATTTCTAGTAGATTCATCTAGTTTAAATTCAGCAAACTTATCTGCAATATATTCTTCATATACTAAATTCTCTAACTCAGAAACTGAAAGTTTAGCATATTCTGCTGAATAGCTTCTCAACTTATCAATATCTTTGGTTAAGTTTTTAGGATTATAAAGCTTCTTAGCTTCATTTAAATACTTAGTAACCTCACTATCAGACAATACAGTTCTAAACACAGCATGAAAAGCTTCATGATATGCAGTACCAGCAGTAGCTGATAATTCATTTAAATAAATTACTTGGTCTTTAAATACACCTAAAGGTACACCATTAGACCTAAGATTACCTAATATCTTATTAATATCTTGAATATCAATAAACTTAGGTAACATTGATTTTACATCATCAATCTCAGATTGAGTAAGTGGTTTACCACTTAAATCATTCATTTGATAGGTTTCATCAGTATGAGTTTTAACTTGCTTCTTAAGCTCGTTAATACGTTTTCTAATAGATGATTTATCTTTTATATCTACTGAAGGATCATTTAATTGTTTAATTAAACTAGATAACTCTTCTTCAGGAGAACTAGTTACAATATCTTCAATAGGAGATGCTGTAAGCTCTTGTATTTCTACATCAGTTGCAATATCATCTTTAGCAATTAAATCTTCACTACTAGCTTTTTTAAATACTAATGATTGAGATTTAACAATAGAAGGTGATACTGATGATGTCATATTATCAACAGCATTTTTAGCATTTATACTTGATTTAAAGTCTTCTTTCTTAAGATTGATAGATTTATCCATCTTATTATTAATAAATCTTAACAAGTCATCCATTGACGTCATTTTAGATATATCAATGTATACTTTATCAACTACTTTAGTTTTATTAGTACCTCTGTTAAATCCTGTAATATAAACAACTAATTTACTCTTACCTTCACCTGATTCATTACCTGCTGTAATATTCATATTAACAGAGTAACTATCGTATCTAACTCCTTTATATTTTAAACCTTTGTCAACAGCAATGAAAAATCCTTCTGTAACATCAGAATTGAATTTACTTAATTCATCTTTATTTACAGTTGTTTCAGATTTAACAGATTCAGATTTATCTTTAAATGTTTTAAATAATTTATCTACGTGATTATCAGATAAAGAATCTAACTTAGCAGGTCTTACTCTGATATACTTAATAGAACCATTATCCATAGGAACAACAAGAACATATCTACCTAAATCTTTAGGTATAGCATTCTCATTAACTTCAACACCAGGTTGAAATAAATCAGTATCTATTGTACCAATAAAAGCACCAGACTTACGTGTACCTTCTTCTAGTCCACCAAAATCATATATTAAGTGTTGACCACCAGTTAAACTTAAGTTAATATTTAAATCTTTAACAAAAGGTTGTTCAGTACCAACAGGTACTAAATCTAATGAACCATCAGTTAATCCAAAATATACTCCTAAATCTTTAGTACTAAATACTTTAAGAGGTTCTCCTTTAACTTTATCTAATATACTTTTAGTGAAGCTATCAGTAGCCAAACCATTAACATTACCAATATGTCTATCTTTAAGATATATACCAGCATTAACATAATCACCTTGTTTAATTGCTCTCAAGGTAATAAACTTATTAATATCTTTACCTTGTTTAATTAAATCTTTTACTTCAGAAATTGTTTGAGCTTCAAATTGCTCTCTACCTTCTTTAGTAACTGTTGGAACTACTTCACCAAACTTCTCAGGAATAGTAGTATCAATAGCATCTGCTAAAACTACATCTCCCTGTTTATCCTTCTCAGCTTTATCAGCTTTATCTTTAATAAACTTTTCAATTTCTGACTTATTATTATCATAGAATTGTTGTTCATCTAAAGTAAACTTATCATCAGCCTTACGTGTAATAATTCTATTAGCAATAGATTCAATAGTATGAGTAGGTTTAACATCACCAAATAGCTCATCATTTAAATCTGAATCATTAGGGTCAAAAGCATCTTCTGGATAATAATCATCATCTGGTTCTTCAAAAGTTTCTCCAACAACATCAGATGGTTTGTCTTTAGGTTTAAGAGAATCTTTTTTAACTTCTGGCTTTATTTTACCAGAAACAATATCAATCATTTCAGAATTTAAACCATTAATATTATCTCTAATAGTATTGAATTTACTTTCTAAATCTTTTAAGTCTTTTGTTGTTTGTAAAGTTTCTACTAATTCAGGAGTATTGTATCCTGTAATTTGTATTTCTTTTAGTTGTTCAGCTTCAGCTATACGAATGTTCTTTTGTAATTCTTCAGCTTGTTTTATATCATAGTAATGTTTAGAACGATTTTTAAATATCTGATTCACCATTGGTGAGTTTTGAAATTTAATATAAACCTTTTCTAAATCTTCAACTTGTTTAACAGCTTCTTTAACCTTAAGATTTACATCATCACCAAATGTTTGTTTAGCATTTGGATCTGAAGATAATCCTTGATATTGAGCTATTAAATTACCAGTTGTACCATTTTTAAAAGCATCTAATGCTTGATTTGTAAGTAAATCATTTTGTAATTTACCTACAGTATAATCATCATTATTTAATGACGCTATTTGTATATCATTTAAAATTCTTGAAGTTGCTTTAACTTTACTTAAAGTTTCTTTAACTGTAGGTACACCTTCAGTCTTACCTAACATTTCAATATTAGATAAAGATTTCTTTTGAGCAACAAACTTCTCTCTTCTAGATTGTGTTCTAGAAACTAATATAGGTGCACCAGCTTCATCAACTACTACATTACCATCTTCATCGTATGAAGGTGAATCTTTCTGTAACATTTGTACCCCTTCAGTACCTGCAGTTTGAATAGCACCACCTAAGAATCCAACAATACCTGTTTCAAAACCTTCTTTAGACAAAACATCATCTAAGGTTCTATTGAAATCATATGTATATTTTTTACCTTGAGTAGCACTTCTAAGAGCTTCCTTCTCAGCAATCATATTAACATTCTCCTCAACATACTCTTGAGCACCCTCTTTAACCATAGTATTCAAAATCTCCTTTTTAGAGAACTCTTTTGCTACTTGACGAGTTAATGCAGGTGAACGTAAAAATGCTGCAGTAGACGTTAAATTTAACGGTATATTTATACGATTAATATTAATTGAGTAAGCAGCTGCATCTGCAGCCTCTTCTTCAGTTTTACCAGCGTCAAGTGCTTTTTGATATACTCCCATAGCAATAGGAATACTCTCAGCTTGATTAAGCATAACTGCATTTGTTACTGTACCAATACCTTGTATAACTTGTGAACCTTTAGCTAATTGTGATAATAGTTGGATACCCTTACCTAATCCTGCACCAGTAGCAATAAATCCACCAGCAGAATCAATAAGACCCTTACCATTATTCATCCACCATTCTCTAGAACCTAATGTATTATCATTAGATTTATAGATTTTAGTAGCACCTTCAATATCACCTTTCATTTCTTCAGCCCAAGCTGTTACAGCATTACCTACCTCATTATCAGTATTAAAATAATCTTCAAAGTCTAACATTGAAGCTGTATTACCAATAATACTAAAAGGTATTTTAGCTAAACCACCACCTACGGCATTAGCTAACTCAGCTCCCCAACCTTGACGTTCTCCACGAATCTTCTCAAGATCTGGAATATCAGATGGAAGTACATGATAATCATATTGCGATTCACCAACTCCATGCTGCCCCATTTGTATGGGGTCACTCTTAATGTTATCAGCACCTGCTGAATATAAAGTACCTAAAAGACTTTTACTTTTACTTGGTGGTACTTCTCCCTTATTTAAACTATTTAATAGTGAACTCATTAATATGTTGTATTATCTTTTAATATTCCTAATTTTGAACCTAAATAATTTGAATTCTTTAAAGCTTCTCTTTCTGCTTCTTCTATATCAGAAAGTTCAGTTTTTTGAGCGTTAATAATATTATCATTCATATCTTTAACAACTTCAACATATTCCCATTTAGGTTTACCATCTTTGTTGATAAAAGGTTTTACCATAACATTATGTTTTACTTGCATACCATTAGGTAAATCAATTACTTTCTCAGGTGTAGTACCTTGTTTTAATGATTTTCTTAACTTATGTATTTCATTAGAAGTTTGGAACATAGACTCCATCTCCTTATCAGGAGAAATTGTTACACGTCTAGTTTTACCATCTACAGGTATTTCAACATAGTATTCACCAGGATTATCTCCTTGTTGTGTATAACCACCAATACCATCTTTTAATGATTTATCAAATACTTCTGCATCAACTCCTAATTCATCTAATATAGCTTCTAAGCTAGTATCTTTAATAGTAGAACCTTTACCATCATTAATAGTATATTTTCTTTGATATTTATTTCTAGCTATTTCTTCACCTATATTCTTAGCAGCTACATTACTAACTGAATGTAATTCAATTGATTCAGAAGATACTGCTTTTAAAGCATTTCTGTAAGCTTCAACTACTTGTTTAGGCTTAAGACCAGCTAACTCAGGATGTTCAGATTGAATTTGAATAATCATTTTATTTTGCTTCATATTAGCTTCAGCATCCAAACCTTTCTTACCAGTACTTCTACCTGTAATGTTAGTTTCATAAGAAGACGTATTAGTAGGGTCTTTATATTGTTGTTTATTAAATGTAATAGGAACTAAATTGCCATTCTTATCAAATTTCATATCTGCAGTTGGGTCTGCTAAAGCTTCATTAGATATAGCTTCAGATTGACTTGAAGTAGTTCTATTAGCTAACTCTTCATCATATTTCTTACCCCACATAGAAGTAACATCAATATCATTACCTCTTTCAGACTTACTAAATATTTGATTTGCACCAGCTTGATATAAATACTCTTCTGCTGCTTTTCTTAAATCCATACCTGGATTATAATAATTAAGCATTGTTGCAAAATCTCTACCTTCTTTTGTTGTAAGGAATGAATCAGCTTTACCTTGAGCTAATGCTCTAATCTTACTTGATAAAATATGTTCACTACCACCTTTAGCACTTCTAACTATACCATCTGCTCCAAGAATAGCATCATCATATTTAGCACCATCTTCTTTAACTTTATCCATCATATCTAAAGCTAATTTCTGATGGTCTTGTACTTCACCCATACCAGTATAACGATACCCTGCTATATTACCAGATTCATCAGTACCTTTAAATGGTACATAATTATCATACCACTCACCATACTTTTCACCTTTAGCAATCTTATCTTTTTGATATGCTTGATAATTAGCATATGAACTTTCTAACTCTTGTCTTAAAGGGTCAGTTTCCCATTGTCTAGCTAATCTTTTAATCTCTTGTGCTTTAGATAAATCACCAGTTTTTACAATCTGGTCAGCTATCTCTTCAATCTTAGGATAATATTTACCTTCAAGAGATTTCTTAAAATCCTTATGTTTATCAATAGCATTGACAGTCTTCATAAGATCTTCCATCTTATAAGCTTCTTCAATAGTATCATCATATTGTTTTTGTTTCATCATACCAGCTTTCATCATTGTATCTAATGGAAGTGGAACATATGTTGAAACATACTCTTGATTTGGAAGTAATTGATTATAGCGATTCATTATTTACCTTGGTTTACTGTTTTAAATACCCATTCAAAATGTTGAGGGTTATTCATATCTAATTTATAATTAGTAAACATTGTACTAATCATTCTAGCTGTATTTTGATCCATCTTACCTGCTTTATAATCTCTATAAGCAGCTGATGTATTAGTACCAATGCCACGTACAGCTTGTCTTGCGATATCCTCAGACCTAGCTTTATTTTGTTTAGTATCTGATATTTCTCTAAGATTTAAGTCTTTGTTTCTCCAAGCAAAATCATTTAATACTTGATTATTCATATTAGAAGCATCTGTTCTAATTTTAGATTTATTCATAGTATTAATAGCTTGTGACTGTTGTAAGTTACTCATTAGAGCTCCTGCATTACCACCGCTAGCATCTTTAAGTCTATCTCTAGTAACTCTAGCTTCAATATCAGATTGTCTTAACGCTTCTCTAGGATCATATAAGTTTGGATTAACTTGACCATAATTTTCTTTATCATACTTAGTACCCATTCTAGACATAGCTAAGTCCATGATGTTACCAGAGTTCTGTAATAATGTATTAGCTGCTGGTTCTATCCAATCAGTATTACCTTTCATATTATTACTAGATTTCATATTACTCATAGCATCATTAAACTGTTGGTCTAATAATGGTTTAGTATATGGGTCATAATCTTCTGCTTGTTGTGCCTGTTGAGCTAACTTTAAGTTATTAGGGTCAATATATTCAAATCCACCACCTAAATCAAATGTAGGTAGTTTAGTACCACCATTTCTAAACTGATTGGATAAACCTAACTTCTCAGCATATTTATTAAGCTTCGTTTGTTTAAGTTGTTCTTGAGTTTGAAATAAAGCATCTAACTTTTTATTCTTAATATCAGCAATTAATTGAGCTGTAGATTTTGCAGTCTTATCAGCTTTAGGATTATCTATAATCTTTTCTTGTTTATTAGTTTTATATTTCTCTGCTACTTTAGCAAATGTTTTCTTAGTAATAGGATCTTTTAGTCTATCACTAAATATATGTGTACCATCTGGTATATTAACTGGAACACCTCCTTGTGCATGAGAAGGACCATCTACTTGAGAAGTGCTTCCATCAGGCATGTTCATTACTTCTTCTTTTTCAACTTCAGCTGTAGGCATTCCTGAATGTATACCACCTTGTGCATATGTATGATACATGTTATCTTGTATACTCTGCTCATAAACTCTATTAGCTTCTTTTTCAGAATCAAATTGTTCTTTAGCAGCTTGTTCTTTAGTTTGAGTTTTACCAAATGTTTTATTGATAGCTTTTTGTAAACCAAAAGCATTTGATTGAGATTCATAACCAATTCCTGGTAAGAATGTTTCAGCAACAGCTTTACCATAATTACCTTGCTTTACATCACTTACCATAAATTCATGATGAGGTGTTAATAAAGCATTAACTTGTTTATCTTGTTTACTATCAGGATTACCAAACTCATCTGTTTTAACCATAGATTTACCCATATTAGATGCACCTTTAGCTAAACCATACCATGGAGCTACTGTACTTGCAGTAGAATCAATAGTATTATTTACACCTGAATTATCATATGCAGCAGGTGTAACTGGTTGAGTTCCACCATTATAAAACTTTTGTACACCACCATAAGCTTTTTTCTTAAGGTTAGTTACATATGGAGTATTAAACATAGTTGATGATACTGAATCATAAGCTGGTGTTAAATCTTCAGATGGTCCAATCTGTGGTGTAAATACTTTAGTTTCAGGATTTCTTTTCTCCCAGTCTGTTTTATCTCTATATGCTGAATAAGCACTTTTCTTATCAGTATAGGTTTTATATTTGTCAGCACCTAGAACTTTAATACCTTCTTGCTTGCTAAGAATCATCTTACCAGTTATAACATCTGTTGGAGATAAGTTATATTTCTTTCTCAAAGCAGCATCTAAATAAGCATTAGATTGAACTAATTCAGGTCTTAAGCTATCTTTAACATAGCTAGCAATTGGTGCAGGCACACCTACTGATTGATTTATCTTTTTGTATTTAGATAAAGTATCAACAAATTCCTTATTATCTTTTATAACAGGTTTTTTTGTAGGAACTGGAGTAGTTCCACCAGTTGGGTATTTTCTAAGCTTAGGTTTTTTCATTTTTATAATAAGTTTTGTTATATAACAAAATAAGTTACATATCTACAATATAATGAATTATACGTAAAAATGCAACTTATTATTGATTTATTTTTATAATAAAGATTGTTATAGCTATCTAGGTGATTGTCTAAATTGTGTTATAAAGTTATTTAATTTTAACTGATAGTTACTTGAAGTATTAGTAAACCATAGCTCAACTTGAGCATATTTATCTCTCATTCTCTCACCAAATGTTTTCTCACCAACTGATAAGTCAGTATATATATTAGGAGAGTTAGATGATGTATATAATACTCTATTTCTAGGATTAGCTAATTGCCAAGATCTTTCTTTGCGTTTGATATTAGTATTATTTACTAGAGCTTGCTTATCTGTATTTTGATAATCATTAGTAACTCTGAGATGTGTAAATGTAATATCATTATAATTTTGATAAGAATCTGTAGCTGATACATACTTAGTTGCTTGAGAATCCCATACAAAATTATCAAATACTTTTGTTAAATTAGCATTAGGATTTACAACAAATTTAATATAGGTATCATATAATACGTTATAAAACTTATTATAATCTCCTTGATTATGTACATATATATTACTTAACTCTGGAGTATTATTATCAAAACTAAACACTTGTTTACCATCAGACATGTATAATCTAGGTGTAAATGAATAGAAGCTAGTTATACTATCTGTAATTTCATTTATAGTAAATGTAAATGATTTTTGAATATCAGGTGACTTACTTGTATGAAATGTATAGATAACCCTTTGATGTCTATTATCATATACAGCAACTACACCATTTAAACCAAATCCTATTGGTGTATCTAGTTCATCTAAAGCACATGTAGGTTTATCATAGTTCTGAATATTAGTATTTAAATACTTAGTTAAGTATGAATATAACCCTTTAATATCTGTTAAAGGTTGTAAACCACCACCAGGATTAAATGACCACATTTTAAACGTATTAGCATCATACCAGTATAATTTACCATAGGAAGCTACTGTACTACCTTGATGTTTAGTTCCTGAATTAACAGTTATATAATCATGTCTTTGAAGTGGTAATCCAGTTCCTATTTGTAATTCTGCATTATTAACAGCATTAGTATCTGTAACTACAGCTCTTGGATTAATTTGAATTATACCAAATGCTCTATCTTGCCAGAAATACATTTTATCTGATAAAGGCATCATAGAGTTTATTGGACCATATGAACCCTCAGCA
This sequence comes from Chloridella minuta, assembly GCA_032273045.1. Lineage (NCBI taxonomy): Eukaryota > Xanthophyceae > Mischococcales > Pleurochloridaceae > Chloridella > Chloridella minuta. The sequence continues at coordinate 28,931 of JAUKPQ010073450.1, read as the reverse complement.
TCCCAGTAATTATTAGATAGGAATATAGACCATGAGTCTTGAGTTTCTCCATTAATCTTAATCTCAGATATATGGAATCTACTATCAAATACTTCAGTATTATTAAATACTGCAGGTTTAGGATAGAACTTAACTATATTATCTTGACAAGAATAACATGTATTGTAGTCTAATGTATCATTATAATCCCAGCTAACACCAGCATTACCTGTAGCATTAAAGTTAAAATGTGAACCATGTCTTAACTCTCTATTTACAGGTGATGTAGAAGGATAGTACAATCCCCATGATACTCCTGGTGCACCTGTTAAGAAATTAGCCCCTAACATAGTTTCATCCATTATACCAGTTGTTACATCTCCACCATAACCATAGAAAGTATCTGTAATATCTACAGTACTATATTTAATAGGTCTAAAATGAGAGCATCTTACATATATATTATCAGATCTTTTAGCATAAGTATTACCACCATATTGAGTAGATTTATAGTTATAAACATATCCAAAATGTGTACCTACTGTTAATGCACTATTTAATCTAAAGTAATAACAATATCCCCCTCTATCACTATCATCTGATTGATTATATACCGTAGCACCATCTGTAAATGAGTTTGAAGGTGATACATATACTACATTAGACAATGTGTCATCATATGTTCCAGCACCTGTAGTATAAAACTTACTGATATAAGTTACTATTGGTCCTGGAAAATCTACAGTACCAGTCATATTAACAGTACTTATAGGTGCTGTTGAAGTAACTATTAATCTGTTACCAGTTTCAGGTTGTTTCAAACTACCATCTAAAGAGTTAGCAGAGTAATAGAAATATCTTAAATCACTAGCAGTACCTGGAGCTAGTGAACCCCATTTATAATATGAACCTAATATATCATAAGAATTAAATAATAATCCTTCAGATATAACTTGTTTATCTTCTTCTTCTCTTTCAACTCTAACAATAGAGTATCCAGATATTTTATCAGTTAAAGGAGCTGGTATATTTACTGTAAACTTAATACCTAATTGAGTTACAAATACTTGATTGTTCTGAGTATTATCTATAAATACTTTAGAATAAGTAGTTTCTCCTGTAGGAGTTCCATCAGGGAAAATATGATTTGCAGCTGGACATGTATCATTTACATCTGGAAACTTAATATCACCAATCCATTTTACAAAATAAGGATTTTTAGACTTATCATAAAATTGAATTGCTAATCTATATGTTTCATTATTTTGATATCCTATTAATACAGAATTGAATGGAGGAAATTTAATACCTGCCATAATCTCTGTAGGGAACTCTCTAGTATAAGTTTGGTCTATAGTATTACCATTACTATCTAATGATTTAACACCTAAGTCAATTTCTTGACCTAATGTAAAATCAGAGTCTGTTCTCAATATATTAGGAGTACCCATTAATGGTGGACTACCTACTGTAGAAAACTTATCACATGCTGTAGCTACTGCTATAAATTCATAAGATATATTAGGACCTTCACCACCTAAATTACCAGCAGTGTTATATCTATATGTTGTACTATATAAACCACCACCATAAGGATCCAAATTAGTTGGACAGATAGCATCATTATCTTCATCAATAGATGTATAATCAGTAGCATCAAGTGCTGCTGATAAAGCACCATTGTTTATTATTTTAAACTCAGTACCTGTTGATTCCCATCTATAAGCTCTAGCATCAAAATCTATATCACCAATTGTATTTCTTAAGTTAGCAGCTACTAGTCTATTATCTTTAGTAGCAATAGTTTTACAATGAGTGAAAGATGTTGATAATGATATAAACTCTGATAGAGTTAGACTAGAAGCTAATTGTAATAAATCTCCATTACATGTGGTTGTTATTGTTGCACTAGTAGAAATACTTTGTTCATCATACAAGAAATATGTACCTGGGTCATTCTTATCAGCTCTTCTAGCTAACACAAATTCAATACTATCATAATCTGTATCTACATTATTAATAGTCCATGTAACTTGTTTAGTTAAAGAAACTCCTTGAGAATCTCCTCTATATGTTAACCAAGCTGTACCACCTGGTGCACCTTGCATAGATTGTTCATTACCAACAGTAATAAATACCATATTACTTAATGGAGAGAATGTTGTTATAGCACCATTATTCTTCTTAAGTCTATATGCCATTTGCCAACATCCAGGTCTAACAGAAGCTGTTCCTGGAGCTGCACCAATACTAGTCATAATAGGTATATCAAAATCAACTGCTGGGACTACATCTAGTAAAGATACATCCATAGCAAACAATTGATCTTGTACAACATTTATAGACCTTAACTTATTATAGTTATCAGTCCAATAGATTCTTTGTATTAAATCATTTTCATATCTAGTTACTACACCTGTTTGAGGTATATTATACCAAGTAGTAAAATCTAAATCGTTAGCATATATTAACTCTAGATTAGCAATACCTGGAGTATAAACACCAGTATTATTTTGAGTAAATGTTATATTGTTATAACTAAACCTCCATATATAACCATAACCTCCACCATTAGTTTGAGGATCATCATTATAACAAGTTGTACTAAATATATAAATATCATCTCTTAAGGTTGCATAACCTATTGGATGTATAGGATTTGTATTAGCAGGTACTATAATTGCAGAACTTAAACATCCTGTACCAGCTGTAATTGCAACTGATATTACTAATGTTGTAGCTGCAATAGGAACTATTGTAACACTAAAATCATTATAGTATACGTTAAAATCAGTACCTAATCCTGGACCTATAGAAGGGTCTGCTGCTATAAAGTCATATAAATCTTGACCTGTAGTTGAACTTGATGTTACAAAAGATGCAGATGTATTACCGTTTATTGTAATCTCTGAAGCATTTGGACTTGTAAAATCTATAATAGTTAGTTTATAAATATTATCAACATCAGGAATACTTAATTGATATTTGTTACCTTGTGAGTTACTTATAGCAATAGAACCTTGTAGTTCATCATTTATAATCTCAATATTTAAAGCATCAACATATGTACCTTCAGGTTGTGAAACCTGAGAAATATCTTTATTTAATCCTTTATTAAAATTTTGTATATGTTCCATTATGAGATATTTCTATTTTCCTTTTTACCTAAATTAATAAATGATCTATCGTACTCATTTGTTAATGGTAACATTCTTCTCCAAATATTTTTAAGTCTTTCCATTTGAGCTAAGCTAGGCATATTTGCAGCACCTCTTGCTGCGCCAACATAGAATAACCAATCTCTTTCAGACTTTTGAGCTACCTTATCAGTAACTTTACCTTTTCTCCACTCTTGATAATCAATTTTATGTATTACATAAGAAGACAATGCTTTCATATATTCTACATCATCTGGTATTAATGGATAACCATCATCGTCTTTAGGCATACCTAAATAAACAATACATATGTTAGATGTATTATCTGTATCAATATTAGATATTAAATAACTATCATTTAAGTAGAATGTAAACTCGCATTGTCCTGTAGAGCATACAGGAATTTGACAATTCTCACATTGATAGTTATTAGCATTAGTATTAGTTGCCCAATGTACAGGATATCCTTTATAGTTAATACTAACTAATCTATAGAAGTCACAAGGAAGTTTAGCTTTACCATTAGTTAGTTCTAAACAATCAGATATTTCATCATACTGAGAATATGCACCAATCATATTTAATGCTTCTGCAATCCATTCAACAATATGAATTTCAGGTATTTCTTCATTAATACCTAAATCTCTATATATCTTAGCAATAACTTGCTTTATACTTACATAACCTGAAATCATTTGAAATAATTTATTTTAGTTGTTTTAAGCATAACAGGAATTTGTCTAGCTGCCTTTCGATTAGCTTTAAACTTATAACCAGTTTTATTAATAAACTTAGCTTTAGTTTTCTTCCAGTTAAACTTATATATGTTAGGACTATCATGATATACTAGAAAACCTAATTCTTTAGATTTAGCATAGTCTACAGCCCATTTGTTTTTAGATTTACTAAAACCCCTTTCAAATCTACTTACTTGTAATATACCTAATCTATAAGGCATTTCAAATACTTTAGCTTCTTTAACTATAATATCTACAAGTTCTTTATTTGACTCTTTTAAATATTTAGCATATGTTTTATAATCAATATCTAACTTAGTGTAAGTTTTAAAATGATTGTACATATCTTTAATACCTAAAGGTTTTACAACTTTATTCTTCCCTCTCTTTTTAATTGTAAACATATTTATTTTCTAGTTGGTTGATCAGACTCATTTTGACCATCATTAGTATTATCAGTTGGAAACTGCATGAATGGTATTACCTTAGTTTTAATTATAATATCTGTAAGTTGTCCAGCCATATTAGCTGATATAGGATATTTACTATCATATGTAAAGCAAGATTCATTCTCACATGTTACAAACTCAGCTAACTCAGTAGGATCTTGAAATAATCCTATAACATTAACATAACTTAATAATATATCATTAACAATATATAGGTAGTCATTTTTTAAATAATAATATCTAACTTTACTTGTATACTTACTATATTTCTGATATCTGTTAGCAAATTGATTTAACTTTGATATAGGACTACCATCCGCAGTTGTTACTGAAACAACCCAGTTTGCTTTCCAAGTATCAATAGTAGATGGTATTTGCTGTACAGATTTAAGTACATAACAATCAGAAGGTGCTAAACAACATTCTGACGCATCTGCCATTTCAAGTTCTAAACATGATATAGTCTGTAACCAAGTATCATTTAAATCGTCTTTTCTAGCTAAAGATTGACTAATTAAAGTTGCTCTAACCTGAGTAGCCCAATAAGCTATCTGCTCATCAGGAATCTTAAATTCAGTAGGATTACTACCACTAGAGGCAATACCTCTAATATCATCAATTATATTTTGTAATGTTATCATGTTATCATAAAAAATTAAAGCCATCTTTTAGAATGGCTAATACTAATATACAAAAAAATAAATCAAAAAGCAACTTATTAAAGCTATTTTTTAGAACTAAATATTTTATATCCTACACCAATATTGTGTGTTTTATCTATAATACCATATCTGTATTGATAAGATACCTTCTTAATTCTAATACCAGCATAAGGAGATATGTTGAAAGAAGTATTACTTCCTCCAACTTCTCCACCTATATATAGATCCCACTTGTTGGGTACAGCCTTTATCTCTGTATTAGTAATAGTAGTTGATTCAGTTTTAATTATAGTTTGAGGTACTTTCAATCTATACTTAACATCTAATATATCTAACATACCAAAGGTTCTAGCTTTAGTAAAGATAGTAATATTAGAATCTGCTAGACTATCATTGTAAGTTCTTACGAAGAATAGACTATCCTGATTAATTTCACCAGGTAATATATCTCTGATAGTATCGTATTTAGGTTTATAGATTGTTTTAAACTCTACAACTTTATATGGAGTTTTAACGGTATCCCAAGATACTACTTTAACCGTATCTGGTTTAATAGGCGTTTCAATTGATTTAGGACTATTACACTGTTGAAGTAATAGTATTACTCCAAGAACTGCAAAAAGTGCTATAATCACATAATTTTTGATTTTATCCATTATCTTCCTTGTCCTCTATAGGGTTTAGTATTTTCTTTCTTATTAGGTCTTTTTTTAGCTTTACCTTTAGTTTTAACTTTCTTAATTAAAACTGTTGCTGTTTGTTTTACTTTAGCCATTATCTTGATCTTTTTTCTTAGTATTAATACTAGACATATAACCACCTAATGCAGGTAATCCAATTACTATTAATTTAAACCAGTCTTTTTTAATATCAAAGGTATTAAAATCTATTACTGCAAATGCAGTTGCCACTGCTGTTAACGCTCCTAATATAGTAGCTAAATTGTTTCTTAGTTTCTTATTCATAGTTAGATTATTGGATACCCTTCAGCATCCTTTTTTAATTGTTTATATTTCCACACAAAACCTGCGGCTGTCTTTTGTCTACCTTTAATACAACTTCTAATATCTCCTTTTATAGATGAGGTTACTGATATTAAACTTTCCCACTCTTTTATAAAATTACCGTTAGTATCATATTGTAATACTGGTTTAAATCTTGCTTTTCTATTATTTTCAATATGTTCTAAAGTTCTATTTTTATGATAAATACTCATTTTATTTTTAGTATCTATAGATTTTTTCTTACCTTTAGTATTTATTGATATTTTTAATTTATCTTTTTTTGTAAATACATATCCTTTTGCTCCTTTACCACCAGTTGTCAAATTTAAACCTTTATGGAATGAATCATGTAATTTAATATAAAATATTTCTATTATATCTAATTCTTCTTGTGTTATATCAGATTCATATTTATAAATTACATCTATTCTGTGATTTGAAAATTTATATTTCATAAAAGAATTATAAAGTTTTCTTTGGCTTTTACAGGCTAATGTTTCATATCTTCTAAATCTTTCTTTAAAATTATTGGTTTGTCCAATATACATTTTACCAGATGGGGAAGTAATTTTATAAATTATACTCATATTATTACGTATCCTTCTTTATCAACTTTACCTTCTTTTAATAAAAGTTGTAAATCTTTTATTGTTTTAGAAAACGATTTTTCAAAGTGAGGTGTATCTAAGATAGATTTAAAATCTCCACCCCATGTCCATCCATGAGCTTTAAATACTTCTACTACTTCCATCCAATCTTTCTTACCATCTTTATCTAAATCTTCAGTCATAGACCAAGAAATAGTTCCATCTTTATGAAGTAAACAGAAGTCCACAGCTAGACCGTAATTATGCATAGAACTACCGCCTTTAGCTTTAGTTACTATTTTACCAGGAGTTGTTCTACCTTGTGCATATAAAGCATTTTGCTCATCTATAGTTCTAAGACCTTGTGTAATTCTAATATCAATACCTTTACTTTGTATTTCAATTAAAATATCAGAACAGTCTGAACGTAGTTTAGGATGTATTTTAGCAATCCTAGATATTGAAATTTTATCACTCATTTCTTTAAGTTTTTTAATGTATTTCCTTCTTTTATAATTAGACGGGATAATTCATTGTTATTTAATTTTAGCTGTGAGTTCTTTAATTTCTCTAGTAAGAATAACTATACTATCTTTTAAATCATCAAATTTATCACTTAAATGTTCATGTTTATTTAAATGATCAGTTTTTAAAACTTCTAATTCAGTAGCAGTTTTAAGACTAAGTTCTTTAGTTTTATCTAAATCATCCATTGTTCTTTTTAAAAAATATCCACCAACTCCTATTACTATTCCTAATATTGTTGATATAATTGTGTTTGTATCTACTGTCATAAAATTATTAATTGTTTTATTGCACCCAAGCACCCAACTGCCATTGAGCCGCTTGTTGTTTAGTTACTATTGTTGGCATTTTATATACGCTTCCCGAGAATGAACTTGTGTCAAATCCATCATCGTAATTTACTCCTAAATCTGTTCCGTTTATTGCACTTGGATAAATATTAGGATAAGCACTAAATAAAGTTGTTACTGCATCGCAATTATTTAACCATCCAGCACCTTGAGCCGTAGCAATACTATTATAAGTTGTTGCACCAGCCTTTAAGAAGTTAGTAGAGGGCTTGAATCGTGTCCATTCTGCAACACATCCATTGGCTGCTGCATAAGTATCAAACTCAATGCCTAATCCAGCATTAACGTAAACGATATTATTTTTATTGATAACATTTGAACTATTTTGTGTTCCTGCTGCTGCTCCGTTTTCATCCGCTTTCAATCCTACAACGTGTGTTGGGCTTGCAGCATCGTAAACAACTGTATTGTTAAAACAGTTTGCGCCTGAAATACCTCTAAACCAAATACCGTTTTGGCAGTTATAAACTTGATTTGACCAAACACCGCCAGTTGTATATCCTGCTTCTGCACCAGCCTTAACAACTATTCCTATATTTGAATAAGAAACATTATTATAAGCTATTTCCATGTTAACACCGCAATTTAATAACATAGCGTGGCAACTTGATACCGTACCAGCTCTATTTAATAAGCTACCAACAATCTTATTGTACTTAACAATAGCACCATTAAAATTATTAGGATGTAAGTTTTCAGCACCTAATGAAATTGTATAGTTTGACGTTGCCTCAGTAATACAAATATTACGAGTTATTTGTGCTGCTCCAGTTGTAAAGCCTGAGCCACTTACTAAGTTAATATGAGTAAATTGTGTTGCAGAAATATCAACAGTTAAATTATTATTTACGATTGGCGCAACTTGGCTTTGTAATTGTATAAATGAATTTGACGTAGTAAGCAATGAACTACTAACAGAATTGAATTTATTATCTTTAATTGTTGTTGTAAATCCTGTACCAGCAACTAAAACGCCTATCATTGGAGTAGCCACTGAAGTCATTTTAAATGCACAGTCTTTAACTGTAAATGTTTTACTTGTTGCGTTCGTTGCTTGGTAAACTCCGACTTTAGAATAGTCGAAATAACATCTATCAATTGTTAGACTGCAACCATCCGCTTGAACTAATCTACTTGTAACAGTCCCACCGTTAAACATTACACCTTTAATAGAGTTGCTTGCGCTTGCCGTTTGGAAGTAAACATCTTGGAATCCACCAGTAGCCTTTATTTTAACAAAGCCAAGTCCAATTATTGTAGCTGATTTATTTACTGTTAAAGTTGTTGTTTCATTATAAGCATTTGAATATAGATAAATTGTATCGCCAGCCGTCATAGCCGTAATTGCTGCCTGAATAGTTGAATATGTTTTACCTGGACCAACTTCTCTAATGTTTGAAACTTGTTTTGTAGGAGTTCCAAAATAATCATTTGCCAATGTTAAATTAGCTCCAGTTAATGCAGATGAATATGTACAAATCTCTAATACTTTAGCACTTGTAGTTTCAAATCCATTAGCATCAAGAACTTGCTCTTCATGTAAGCAGAATGTTTGATTATTATAATCTATATTTTGAAATAAACAATGGATTGGAATTTGATTTGGTGTTCCTCCGCTATCAAACCAGAAGTTATTATTATCTGGAATTAATCCGTAATTAGCAACCTTTTGAGCTACTAACGCAGTTGATTTATAAGGAAGTCCAGCATAAAGTGGTGATAAATCATTACCAATTATATCTAAATGGTATCCATTACCAGATATATCTAATAATTCATTACCTGAAATAGTTCCATCAATATACTGTACTAAAGTTCCAAAACTAAATGGTCCTCCTACTTTAGTTTTATTAAATATATCAAGTTTATGTCTAGGAAATAATCTTACTTTATTATTTCTAAAAGTTAAACTTAATCTATTATTTTTATTTTTATTATTCATTACTTATAGTATTGAACTTTTATTACATGTGTTCCAGCTTGCGCTTGTGTTATTTGAAATCCTTCTAAATTTTGAGCATCAGTAATATCTATTACAGAACCATCTCTTAAAGCTAATCCAGCTGTAGTTGAAACAGCTGTAGATTTAGTTTCTAAATATCTAGCAATAACTCCACTAGTAACACTAGATTCTACTGTAATTAGAGCGTATTTAGCACCTGTTGGTATTGTTAATGTTTTAACAGTTCCATCAACTGTAATACTTTCATAACCAAAAGCTTTAAAGCTATTATTACCTAATTTTACTAAGTCATTTAAATAACTCTTTGATTGATTACCATATAATAATCCCATTATTTTATATTTTTATATTAATTTTCTTCGTATGTAAAACCTAAAGGTTTAAAACATAATGTTGTTAAATCTGATATTTTATCAAATACTACTTCTAATTCTTCTTCTGTTAAACAGTTATCATATTCAACTGCACACACTCCTCCTGTTAAATTAGTTGTAGATAATTCAATTTCTCCACTAGTAGCATTTGTTTCATATATTACTACCCCACCTGTACAAGGACCATATAAATCTACACTATGTAAATCTCCAGTTTCATTGATTACTGCAGTATATGTAGATTGATAATTATTTATAATATCTACTAATGCATGCATAGTAGTATTTCTATTTGTTGATAATGATGTTTGAACTCCTGTAATACTTACACCATCAATAAATATATCTAATGTAAATCCTACAGTTAATGTTGTTATTTGAAAACTACCTACACTTTGAACTTCAGGTATACCAACTTTATAACATTCTAACATTTCAAGATATACATTTAGAAGCATTAAATCAGTTCTATTTTCAGTAGCACACTTTCTACCATAAAGTAAATCTTTATTGAATCTTTGTGCTAGATCTGAAAACTTACAACCACTTAATTGTAATCTTACATTTAAATCTTGTTGTGATATCATTATGCTGAATATTTGTATAATGTAGTTTTAAATAATGTTGCAACTCCTGCTCCTACACCAGAACCTTGTGCTGTAATTTGGAATATATTTGTAGTTGTTGTATCAGCAGCAGAAGTAAATACAGGAAAGTCAATATCAGTTGCTGGACTAGTATCTAAAGCAATTTTTTCAACAGTCCAAAGCTGTTCTGTATTTGAAATTTTAGATATTTTAATTCTATAAAATAATGTAGTATCAATTAAATCAGAATCAATAGTATCAGTATAAATTGATAATCCACCTAATTTAAATCTAAATCCAACAGTTGAAGCAGCAATTCCTGCTGCTACATTTATTCTTGTATAACATTCAATTTCATCACCAACAGCATTAAGTGTATTTGCTAATGTTGTAAATGAGTATAAAGATGTTTCTACAGCTGATGATGGAGATGAAATTCCAGTTGCACTATTGTAAGCATTTAATATTGTTGTACCATTTGTTCCGTTTGTTCCATTAGTACCATTTATACCATTATCACCTGTAGGTCCTATTGGTAATACACTTGAATTTGAGGTGCATGAGCATCCTCCTATACATTGACACATGTTATATATTATTTACAATTTTGACAAGAACTACCTAAACAAAGTTTTTGTAATGTTGCCAATTGAGAGTTAAAGTTTGTTGTATTTCCACAGTTTGCACTGTATATTAATCCCTTTAATAAAAGGTAAGCATCTATTGCAGCTGTTTTAGATTGAGAACACGCATCACATGTTACATTTAAATCTTTAAACATTGAGTATACACAACATTGAACTTGACAATAAAATGCTTGATGTACAGTTTGTGTATAAGTTGTTCCATCAGCTATTACTGTATATACAAATTTAATAATTTGATCTGTAATTTTACCACCATCAGTATAACCAAAATCTGAATTTGTTAATTCATATTCAAAGGTTGTGTCATCAGTTGGAAAATATGTAGTAGTTAATAAATCTATTGTATATGAGTTACCACTAGCTAATGTTATTACTAAACTAGCTGATGTAGCATCTGCTAATGTAACATTAGGTGCTCCCCATCCAGTTAAATTAGTTGCAGAGTAAGCTCCTGTTGTTTCAACGAATGTTAAAGCATCACAAGTATTTGACTGGCATATCTGGAAGCTGAGTTGTAAAGCCATTATTAGTTTTGTTTATAAAATAAAAAAGCCACTGAACCCCTTGGAGAAAGTAAAGGAAGGAAACATAAACTCCAAGGGGAAGTGACAATCTGTTAATAACACCCTTCCGTGTGTTACATTAATTACAATGAAATATTTGCAAAAGCACTAGGTGTACTAGTCATGTAAGCATTTAACAATGTTACAAGATCAGAAGTTCCTGTTGGTGCTGTAGTCATTGCTACTGCTCCAGAATTAAGTGCTGGTGTTGCAATTAATATTGATTTTTTAGAAAACTGACCTACATTAGCACCAGGTGTTGTTGTAACATCATCAACTTGAATGTTGATAATATCATACCAAGCTTTACCTGTTACGTTACCTGTAGCATTAGTTGTAGTAGCTACTTCAGTTAAGATTGCAACTGTAGCTGAAATATAATATTTAATTTCATATGCAACTGCATCTAAAGTTACAATTGAACCTGCTGGTAATTGAGTTGAAGCTGCCCCACTAAATGTTACAAGATCCATACCAGTTGTTGTATCAGCAGTAAATGCTGCTATTGTACCAGAAGTAACTCCTGTTGAACTTGCAAGATATGCTAAAGTTGGAATAGGGAATTTAGTTCTGTTCAATACACCTTCGTATTGGTAATTATAGTTCTCCAAGTTATAAACTTGAGCATAAGTACCATTTCCAGGATCTGCTCCTTGAATTTGTGCAACGTCTGTTGCTTCAAATCCTGATGCATCTAACAAATGTACAGAGAAGTAAACTTGTTGGAATTTGTATGTTGTATTAGCAAATTGATTTACATCAAGTCCCCAAATCTCAACACCAAAGTCTGTTGCAGCTGTTAAGCCATAAGCACCTGTACCATTACCAACTTTTACAGCTTTGATACATTTAATACCTGCTGGTTGTGAACCAAAAGATGAGTTGTTAATTGCATTTACAATTTGGTCTGCTACATTAGATTGTGTTGCTGTTGCAGCACTTGTAAAGCTTGCAGATAATGTTTCTGGACGTTCTGAATAGAAATATTTATCCCATTTAAATCTGATAGCAAATGTATAGATTGTTGAGTTATTTACTTCAATAGATCCAGATGATGTTGCACGATTATAACCAATTGACCAAACTTCACGTTTAGCTGGTGCATAAGCTTCAGCAGAATAACCTGTGATGTTAGTACCTTTAATTGGAAAACTACGTTTCAAATCACCATTAGCTAATTTGTTTACAGCATACAAAACTGGGTCTGTAGTAATGGTAATAGCACCACCTTTAGCAACAGTCATGTCACCACCTACAAAGTTTAATTGTGCTGTAATAGCTGAGATAGATGTAGCATCTGTATTAAGAGTTGTACCATCACCTATGAAAATTTCACTTACTTTATGAGTATTCATTTTAATTTAATTTTAAATTTAATTATTGTTTTATTATTTATTTATTTTTACTGTTATAATCCTGTTGCAATTACTCTATATGTTGTATATACTCTTAGTACACCTGCTGCAGTTCCTGGTTGAGTAAATGCAGTACCTCTTAAAGATATAGCAACATTTACTGACATTGGTACTGCTGCTGTAGTTAATGGAGAAAAATATACTATTTTATCACCAGATGCTCCTAACAAGTTAGCTGTTGAACAAACTCCTGATATTGCTGCCCCACCAGAACCTAATGCAATAACTAAGTCGTTTGCACCACCAGTATAAGCTGCTGTATCAAAGTCATAAATAGCTACAGCTCTAACAAATTCTAAAATATATCCTGCACCTGGAGCAGCAACGATTGTTGCACCACTAGCATGTCCTATATCACCAGCTGCTGTACCAACAATTTCAGTAGCAGTTAGAGTAGTTAATGTTGTAAACTCAGTTACATTTGAAGTTCCTTTTGAGATACCGCCAGAAGCAGTAACTTTACTATCTTTTAAAAGTACACCATCTACTGTTACTCCAGCTCCTGAAGTTGCTTCAGATATAGTGTCTGCAGATAATGTATTAGCAGAAGGTTGAATAGTATTTATACCATCAATAATTTCTACTACTTTATCATATTGAGTTTTAGGGAACGCTTTCACATTTGCACCTAAACTTGGATTTATTGGATATTCTATCATTATTATTTATTTATTATATTATGGGTAAACTGTTATTTTAATCCAATTGTTTAAAATCATATTGTCAGATTGTGTATCAGTATCATTATAAGTTTGAAATGTTACTAAATCATCACTAGATCTTTGTATTGTTATTTTACCAAAAGTATCAGCACTTTTATTATCTGCTTCACAAATAGTTTTACCTTCTAAAAACATTCCTGTAGCATTTACAAAATAGTTACCTACATCATCACGTGTTACAGTTGGGGTTACTCCTAATGTATTAACTGGAAAACTAATTACAGGGTCGTCAGTATTTAATTGACTTTCTAAAAATATAATACATTCTTTACCTCTAATTGATGAGTTATTTAAATAGTCTATAATCTCATTAATCTTAGTAAAGTACTGTTTAACATCATTAACCCAAGAACCTATAAAGAACTTATTTTTTAACTTATCTATTGGCATTATTCGTTTGTTTTATCTATTGAGTTATAAGTTTGTAGTCTTCTTGACTCTATGTCTTCTAAAGCTATTAGAACAGCTTGGTCAACTAATTCATCATGCATATGATCTGATAGTTCACAATTTACTAAAGGTGCTACAGAACTAATCTTATTAGGTTTTTTAATATACCTTAAATGATAAGATGATATAGTTACTAAAGGATCATGTATAAGTTCTACTCTACCATTTTCCATTAATCTTAAAACTCTTTTTTTACTAGCTTTAAGAAATGAATTTTTGATAACTTTATTTACTTCATTATGTTGTATTGGATATACTGGAATCTGGTCTGTTACTGTTTGATTTCTACAATCTGCGTAACTTACTCTACAATCTTCATATACTATAAACCAATGATCTGCTGGTAAAGTAACAAACTGAGCGTTTGCTGATATATTATCAGAAGCGTTTGCTGCTGGAGTTAATATAGAGTTAACAACAATAGCTTTTAAATCTTCTGTACGTTTTTGTGTTTCTTCAAAAGATTCACGTTTAACGTTAGATAATCCATATCTTTGCTTAATTATTCTTTCTTGAGCTTGATTTAAAAGTAAATCAATTTCTGAACTTAAGAAATTAGGATAATTTAAACTATCTATTTTATCTAACCTAAACTTGAAGGCTGTTGCCATTTCAACTGAGGTCATTTAACTACTCCTTATTTTTTAGGTTTCTCTTTAGCTTTAGCTTCTTGAGTCATTACAATCTTAATAGATTGATTTTTTGGATCATTAAAAAACTCTACAACAGCATCTAGTGAACTACCTAAAGATTCTCCTTCATAAACATAGTATTGACCTTTCTTAGTCAACATACCTTTCTCAAGTAAATCTTCAATCATAATACGAGTTTTAAGATTCTTATCTTTAACTAAAGTTAAAAACTTATTAATATCAAACTCAATTTTTTCAAACAATGCTGCTTTAATCTGTCTATCAGAGATATCCTCTAATCCACGAAGACCATATAGTTTTAATATACCACGTCTTTCATCAGAAGACATATCACTAAAGATATCTAGTGCCTCTAATTTAAGATCTGCTTGTTTCTCAATAACCTTAGCTTTTGCTTCTTTATCTTCAATATAAAATGAAGCTAAAGGATTTTTGGTTATATCTAACTCTGTTTTAGCAATTTGATTACGTTCAATTAAAGCTCTCCATTTAACTTCATCCATAGGTGAAGCAATTAAAAATGTAGTTGGCTTATCGTTGTTTAATCTAAATTCTAACTGACCCCAAAAGTCAGCATTCTTTCTATTTAAAGTATTCTTAGGTAATCCTAATTCTTCTTCAAACGTTCTTTCTTCTTCTACTGTTAATCCAGTTTTGTAACCACCGTTTTTATCTAATTGAGCTCCTGTAAATACAGTACGTGTTTTAGGTAAAGATGATATTCCTGAGAACTTAGCTCTTACTACTGGTTTAATTATATATTCTTTCATTTTATGTTTTCCTTTAAATTCCTTTTATTTTTTAATTTGATATTCTATAAATATAATCTTTATATGGAATATTTAATTTTGCTTTATTTGATTTTAAATAACTAGTTAATCCTGATCTATCTAATCCATAAACTCTACATGTTTCAGATATACTAGAGGTTATAGATAATATATTCCCATTTAAATCATATCTAGTTACTTTTTTACTTTTCTTAATGTTATATAATTTACAATTTTCAATTGCTTTTGTTAAATCTTTATGTAAAGAAGCTTTTGATTTTTTTAATTTTGTTTCTTCTGAATCCTTCCTACCTAAAGCTTTTTGTCTAATCTTATTTTTAGTATACTCTGATAATTTCTTTTTATTATGACTTCCTCCAGGTTCAATATTATAACCAATTATTCTATTATCTGAATTATATAATCTAATATAATGTATTTCTAATTGATCTAATAAAATTTGATTAAAATCTCCTTCAATTATTGCTTCCTTTATAAAGTTATTTTTACCATATTTTAATATAGATTGTTTTAATATCTTACCACTACCATAATATCTACTTCTATTTAGTATACTTTGTCCTATATAAATTTTTCCTGTAATTATATTAGTTGTTTTAAATATACCTGCCATTTATTTTTTAAAACACATGTACTAGTTTTTAATTAGTACATGTGTTTATTTTAATATTAAGATAAACTATCTACATCAAGTACTAATTGAGCAGCATCAGTAGGATCTTTTAACAAGATTCCTTGTTCTGTCATAATATGGAATTCATATCCATCTACTGCAGAAGCTGAAGTACCGTTTTTCTTAGGACCATAAGGACCATACATACCTTCAACATAAGTTGAAACTGTTTCACGTCCTTTAGTATAAACCTTCATAATGTTAGGTTCACCCTTAGAGTATGATTTAAAGTTCAAGAATGTAGCTTTGTATGACTCAGCTGGTAAACCAGTTTGAGGATGTAACAAACGATTACGAACTGTTGAGTTGTAAGGTTTGTATTCTTGCAATACAAATGAATCACCATTCAAACCTGTATACTTCATAAACTGACCACCTAACGCCAAGTCTTGACCTGAACCAGTGATAAATTTACTATCTACTAGAGTAAATCTAGAAGCTGAAGTTTTCATTGCTTGGTCAAACAAGTCCATGAATCCACGACCACAAAGAGCAACATACTCACGAGGTCCATCTTCAGTACCATTGTATGACAAATCATTCATGAATCTACGAATAGTATCTTCAGTCAATGTTGTGTAGTAACGTTTATTACCAGCAGCAATTTGTTGTTCTAGACCAGCACCTGTGTAAATTGTATTTCCACTTGCACCTTTTAAGTCAGTAGTACCATTTGTTTTAACGTTTGATTTACCATACATTAACATGATTTCTACTTCATCCATCCATTGACACCAGAATTCCCACTCATTGTATTTAACCCATGTAGCAGCCATTTCTGACCCATCAGGATTCATTAATTTGATGTTCAATACTTTGTCATGTGCAGCACCTGTGATAGAGTAAGACTTACGTAAAGTAGTCATATAGTTCTCTAACATCAATGGTGTAGCATAATGAGTTTCACCAGAAGTACGAGAATGGTCATTTTCAACAACATTAAAGTCTTTTGATAATTCTTTACCTACTGCTAAAAGAGCTGAAGGAATATAATCTGTTTGTACAGATGTAATCAATTGACATGTTAAGATAAAATCAACACCATCATATTCAACTGGAGCTACTACTCTGAAAGAGTAACGTGCATCATCTGGAATTAAAACGTCACCTTCAGTGAACCATTTTTCTCCAATACCAATTTTGAATGTTGAACCAGCAATACCTACAGAACTAGCTGCATCAAATACTGATTTTGTGATAGGAATAGCTTTACGACTATCACCCATTACTGACCAACGATAGATAATATCGTTCATCTCTTTTGCTTTACCAACACCACCTGTCATCAAAGACAAGGCATTCTTAAAGCCATTTTGTTTGTTGTAAATACGTGTTACAACTTGTGAAGCCATCTCTGGTTCCATTAAGAAGAATGTACGTAAGTGGGTTGCTTGTGTCAAGCCAACGTGCCAGTTACCTTCTTGTATTACTAAATTACTTATTTGCATTTTTGTTTATTATATTGATTGTTTAATTTAACTCTTTATGAAATTCTTAAATCCTGCGAATGAGTTTTCACCATCATCTGCATTTTGTTTAGCTGGAGTACCAGTTTTCATTTTACCTCTTGAATCAGAGTAATTTGAAAGTTTCTTCTTGATACCACTAACTACTTTGTTCTTTACATTCTTACTTAGAGATTCTACATCCCAATTGTTTTTAAGTAAGTAAGCAAACATATATCTTGCTTCAGCTCCTTTGGCTTGAGAGTCTTTTTGGTACTGTGTTTCACCAGTTTTCTTATCTACTGGTTTAATCATATAATCCCAAAGGTCATCTTTCATTTTCTTAGAGAACTTAAATCCTGAGATTTCTTCTCTTTCAAATAAACCTTTTTTAAAGTCTTCAAAGTCTTTCTTTTTCTTTTCCTCTTGTTCAAGAGCAAAGTTCTTTTGAGCTTCTACAAGTAATTTTTTATTCTCTTTATCTACCTTTTGAAGTCTTGTTAGATGTGCTTTAGCTTTTGCTTCTAATTTACCAGCATCTTCATATAATGCAATCTCATCTTCAATCTCAGCTTCATCTTCCCAACCAGCAAGTTTTAAACCTTCTCTAATTGCGTACTTTTGATTCTCTTCAGTATCTACTGTGAAATCTTCAAATGAAGCTTCTTGGTAATAATATTTATGGAAGTCTTTTGGATTACCTCCATTGTCAATAAATTCTAGGAATTGTTGAGCATCTTCTGGATATGATTGTTTCCAAGACTCATGTTCTTTGATTAATGAGTTTTTCCAAACTTCTTTTAATCCTTCTTCTGAATCATTGAAAGACTCATCATCAAAGTCTGCCATACCTTCTTCTTTTAGAAAAGAAGCAAATGCTTTAAATGAGGAACTATCATCAGCTTCAGTTTCATCTTCTTCTTCAGACTCATCTTCAACTATCTCTTCATCTTCAACATGTTCAGTATCCTCTTCAGATACTACAGGTTTTTTGTTTTTCAAAGCTAGAGCTTCATCAGCTTCTTTCTTTGCTTTCTCAAAAATATCATCTTCAGTATTATCCTCTGTTTTTTCTACAGGTTCTTTCTTAGTTTCTTTTTTCTTCTTTTCAGGTACAGCTAAGCTGTTCTTATCTAAAAGACCAAAGCCTCCAAATAAATTATCTTCTTGTTCTGACATTGTATTTCTCCTTTATTTTAGTATAATATAATAAATTGTATTAGAATTTGCAACTTATTTTTTGTTTGTATTTAATTTAGTATTATCTTTATAGCTTTTATTTTAAAAACTTTAACTTATAAATAGTAGAATATATCAATTCTAGTATAGTATCTACTTGGTTTTCTATGAAACTATCTTTAATTAATTTACCTCTATTAACTTCAATGTATCTAGCTAAATCTTCTAGATAAGTTAACGGTTCAGTATTAGTTGACCTATCAACTGTAATATCTACCAAACCATACTTACCTTGATAAGATTCTACTAAACCATCTATTAAACCAACTACTTCATCATAATAGTCATATAAAGCTCTATGAGCTGAATATGCACTACCTCCATTAATTTTCAAATGTGTTAGATGGGTTACATCTCTTGAGTTAAAGAGTTTTCCAAAGAACTCACCTATTGTTACAGTATTAAATTTTTGTGGTATCATTATTTCTTAGGTTTTGGTTTACTAGCAGCTTTAGCTCTAGCAGCTTGAATTTTTAATTTTTCTACAGCTAATTTATTTTTCATCTCTTCTTTCTTAAGAGCATTAGCTTCTTTAGCTATTTTCTCTTGAGATTGATTCTGAACTTTAATTGCTTCTATTTTCTTGTTCTCAAGATCTTGTTTCATCTTAAGTTCTCTATCTTTGATAGCTATTTCTTTAGAATGCTTATCTTTATCTGAATCAATCTTTTGTTGCTCCATAAAAGATTTAGATGCTAAATCTCTCTCTTGTAATGAAATATTAGCTAACTCAATTGGATCAGGTATGCCATCACTATCTTGGTCTAATGTTTCTTGACCAATGTAAGTGTTAATCTCAGCTACTTGAATCTTAGTTGCATTATTACTATCTACTTCATACTGTTTCAAATCTCTATCAGCTTGCTTATCTGCTAACAACTCAGCATGCATTTGTTTTTGTGCTTCTACTTGTTGAGCTTGAACTTCTTGATTAGATTTCATTTCTTGTTCTTTTCTAGCATAGAAATCTTCTTCAGATTTACGTAAGATATTTATAATATCTTTAGGACTATCATTAAGTATAGTATCAATGATTGTAGATAAATCTGCTTTCTCTGACTGAATAGCAACTTGTGCTAATTGGTCAAGTTTAGCTTTAACCTCTTTATCTTTATTGTTATTAGTAATAAATACAGAGAACTCTGAGTTTTCAAATTCAAACTCTTCAAGACTTAACAATTCAATACCCATATCATCAGATACATATTGTTGAACATGTCCATCTTTATAAGCTATCTTAGCTACTTCAATCAAAGCTGTATATACTCTACGTATAACTTCATTATGTGCATTAAACAAATATTCAGTAATTAAACTAGATTGATTAACTGCACGTTCAACATTACCTACTAACTCTGTGTTACTTACAGCACCTAAACGTTGAGGTGTTATACCACTAACAGTAAATATTTGTTGTTCAATATATTGTAAGTAATTAATATATTGTTGTATAGAATTAGCTAAAGATAAGTCAATAGCTTGGAATTGATTAAAGTTTGATATCTGTCCAGTACGTGTACCTTTTTGAGATTCTTCAAATGAGTTAATAAACCCAATCTTCATCTCCTTTAGATAATACATCCATTTGTCAACATCAATACCTTCAGACCTAGGTATTTGAGCTAAGTCCATTAAGAACACTTTACCTTGGTCACTAGCAAATGCTAATTCAAGTCTAAATGCAATAATGTCATATAAGTATTGATATGGTTTTAATCTATCTACTAATGATACTGATCTTGAGTTAGTAGCCTCATAGATATAACCTGTATACCCAGTTTTACAATAATATGGATTATCCATACGTCTACGTTGATTAGGTTTAGGTCTAATACCTAAATAAATATCAGTACCAATCTTAACACCTTCCCAAGCTTCATTAATCCAATCCCATTCAATTGTTGCATCAGGATAAAGATCTTTAAAGTCTTTAAATGAAGAACCAAATGTATCATCTACTAAGTCTTCAACAAACTGTCCAGTTTCATCTGTATAAGATAAATAACCTATCTTCTTCATAGATATCCACTCAACACGTGCTACTCTTACAGAATAGTTATTTGAATTATTACCATTGAATGATGATGTTGGTGTTGTACCATTAATTACCATCTGTCCATTGACAACTTGGAATGTAGGTTCAAATCCACCTGCAGTATTAAAACTACCAAATGTACCTCTAGTATATTCTTCTAATCTATTTAAATCATGTTGAGATAACTCATCACCATATTCATCTAATATTGATGGTATAGTTAACATACGTTCTTCTATACATGCAACAGCATCATCAATGAATTGAGTATCATCATCTAATATACATGTAAAGTTTATAGGATTTACTTTACGTAATTCTGGTTCACCATTTAGTATACCAGTCCAGTATATTTCTTCAGATGCAATTAAAGCATCTTTAAATCCTTGATTAAACTTCCAACGAGCATTTGTTTTCTTCTTTAGTATCTTTAGCAATCTATTAGCTTTAGATTCAATTAAATCTGAAGGTGAATACTTCTCTGCTTTTAATACTTGCTCTGGTGTTTGTGGAGGATTATTAGGATCAACAGTTGAAGGGTCTATCTCAGCTGTCAATTGTTGTACTAATAACTCTTGGAGTTTCTCCTTTAGTTTAACTTGTTTTCTATTGATATCATCAGGAGCTTCAGATATAACCATTGTATTATCTGGCTTAGCTGACTCTTCACCTAATAGCAATCTAATAGGTTCTGATATCTTATCATAATGCATAAACTTATCAGCCCATGTATTACCTGTATACCCTAAAGGATTACAAATTGCTTCAACATCTGACTTATTAATTAAACCATTATATAAGTCATAGTTTACTATTTTTCTAGCTCTATCACTTCTTAAGTTACTACCATTAGTATATCTAAAGTTTAAGTAATAATCTATTGAAGAATGCTTCCAGTTCTCTGTTCTTTGTGAAGTCGTTACCTTTTGACTTGGAAGTGAAGATGAACTAGCATTTCCTATTTGTTCCATATTAATTTATTTTTATTGAATGTAAATCTATTCTCTTGTGCAATATTCTGTTTTTCCCATACTTTCTTTAAAAATGGATCATTACTAAATGAACTAGAACTACCATTCATATTCTGTACATGAATCCTATGTATATCTTTAGCTTGTAATATACAGAGCATTAATGCAATACATCTATCATAGTTACCTTCCATATCATATGCAATAAGCTCTTTTAATAAAGCTATTGATTTGATAGTATGCAAGTTTAATATCTTATTACCATCTATATCTTCTCTTTCAGTATATAACCAATCTTTAAGATATAACTCCATGGTATCTTTAATACCACTACTTCCACCTGAACCTCTAGTTACATGGATACCATATCCACGTTGTACTTTAGAGTCTTTTACAATATCTCTAATAATACCTGGTTGTTCATACAAATAATGTAAGGCGTTCTTTTGTTCAAAGTATCCTTTTAAACCTTTTAAGTTATTCTCATATAAACATTTAGCATTAAAATATATACATAATTTTCTACAATTCTCATAGAAGTCATCAGCAAATTTTGGTCTACCTGTATACTCTGCAACTAACATATCATGTGTCTTACCAGCATGATAGAATCTTTTGTAAACAAAGAATGAGCCTAATGAACCTACAGATGATTTATCTTGGTCATAAGGGTCACATCCAGCTACATATAATCCATATGGTATTTCACCATTTAAGAACTCTGGTCTTTCAAATAAAGCTACACATCCTGTATTATCTACATCAGGCTTTAGTGGGAAGTCAGTTATATAGTTAACTTCATCAGATGGTTGAAATTCCATCTTACCATCTTTAAAAACAAGATGTCCTGTTTCAACTGAATTCCTAATACTAGGAGTTGTTTCTAATTTACCTAACCAATCTAACATTTCTGGTGAAGCAAATATAGCTCCTTTATTTCTAAGGAATGCTTCTTTCCATGTTGTAGGAAACTGTGTTATAATACTATGTAATGCTTTAGGGTCTAAACCTCCTTTAGCTTTATCTCTTAAGAACATAATATGATCGTAGGTAGCTTCTAAGTTAGAGTTACCATCTTCATCTATTAAGTCTTTCTTATACCATGGTGAATGAGGATTCTTACAATATCCTTCATGTCCTTTTAAAGCTGAACTAAAGAAACCAATCTTTTTACTTGGGTCTTCAGGGTCTTCAAATGATAATAGGTTATATTTCTCTGGATTAGTAAACATCTCATAGAAGTATTTACTACCACTATCCATATCACCAGATGAACCAAATATAATTGATACACCACTATATCTTGAACCTGCTTTAATCAAAGGTTCAGTATAGCCATATGTATCAGTAATATTAGAGAATACCCCTGCCTCATCTAGAATAAGCTTTGATGCTGATTTACCAACAGCAGCTGTAGGATTATCTTTAAATGATATACTTCTTACTTGTGATTTATAACCCTTCCATACTTTAATACCACTAACATCTACTTGATATCTAGACATAACATAATCACTTAAATCTGGATTACGTTGCTTTCTAAACTCTGTGTTAGCGTTTAACCAGTTAAGGTTATCCTTACACATCTTCATAGTTTCAGTACCATAGCTACTAAAGAAAGTACCTATAATTGAACTTGAACCTGGGAAGAATGAAAACTCATGTGCACATATAGCAGCTGCTTTATATGACCATCCTTGACGTCTACCTTTAACAGCAATAAGACACATTTCATTTACTTCACAGTATTCTATCATATGAAAATATTCATAATCAAGATCTATGAATCTAGGAAACATTTCTACTTTTTTACCAACAGCTTCATCAAAACCACTTATCCTACAGAAGTTTAAATAGAAGAAATGAGCTCCTGTAATTCTAATACCTTTAGAATTAATGAAGCCATTTAAACATTTATCTCTTACATCTTCCCAGAACAACTTATATTCATAAGTACCTCTAGGTAAATTAGTATAACAATCGTGCTTATTAAAAAACTCTGCTAAATATGAAAACTCTTTAGAGGCTTCAAACTTAGCTACATTTGGTATATATGGGTTTAATATTGTAACCATAATTATCCTTCAAACATTCCTACATCAGCATTTCCTCTAACTCTAACTCCAGATAATGATTGTTCCTTACATAACTTCATAGCATCATTAACAGCTGCTGTTTGCTTAGGTAAATTAATAATCATCTTCTGAACCTTATCAGGATCATCTCTTGTATAATCTATTTCTTTAAAATACTTCTCCATTTTAAAAATAGCAGAGTTGGCTGCATCCAACAATCTCATTGAGGCTGTCACATGCAACGCTTTATATTTCTCTACCGCCTTTTTAATAGTATCATCTATTTTAAACTTACTATCTTTTATTACATCCTTTATAATCAAATCTGAACGATCTTCTTCTGGATGTGTATAATATGGACTCTCAAAATCACTAAAAAACCAAATATACTTTATTTGATTTGTAGCATTAGCTTTATCTTTAGATTTATCAGATTGCCATATTTCACTGAATGGACTTATACAAAGACATTCTGCTGATATAACAATCTTACCATCTACTAGGTCTATTATTCTCATCTTACTTTATTTGGAGCTCTCTCAAGGAATCGAACCTTGTTATTCTGATTACAAATCAGATGCATCACCTTGTATGCATTGTTTAATCTCATCCATCACACTATAAGTAGTTTTTACCCTAGCGTCTAACTCTAATATAATACTTACTAAATCTAACTTCTTAACTCCTGGTTCAACTTCTACAGTATGTCTTTCAATTATACTTTGAGCTGTTTCCATTTATTCACTTGTTTTTAATACTTGATGTAATGCTTTACTAAATCTCTCTACAAAATCCTCATCATGTGATAAATCATTGTATTCTAATGAATCTAGTATTGCATGTGTTACTTCATGTAAATATGTTATTTCTTTTTGTTCTTGATTTAAAGTACGTTTAACCTTAATTGATTTAGTAGCAATTGAGCATTCACCCCAATGGTCCCCTTTACCTATTTTCCAAGGTTGGGTAACTTTAAAGGTTAAACCAAATATACTAAACTTTTTAGGTATTTTAAAATCCATTACATAAATCCTCTCACTTTAATAGGTGTAATTAGTTTCTCAACATATTCAAATTTATGATTAACCTTGAAACCATTATCACCTTCATATACCATACAATATCTTTTAGATATATTACCTTTAGCATCTATTAAATGCTCAGCTTGTATAAAGTTAGTATCAAACGTTTTCTTATATTTGACATTTCTCTTAATACATTTCTGTTTACCTTTACTATCAGGAGCAGCATATATATCTCTAATTAACTCTAATGTTACTACCATTTGTTCTTTGGGCATTTACATTCAATACATCTAGCTTTAGCTTCTATAAAACATCCACAACCACCTTTAGATTTATCACAAGTACCTTCAGTCCTAATAGGACATTTAGCACATATCTCTAATCTTGGTTTAGCTATTTCCTCTACTTCTTTAGTCTTGAACGTCAGATTCTTCCACCCTTCGTAGATGTTTCCTAGGTCTTCCAAATTCATCATATTTGTTATTTTTTTGAAACTTACCTAAATGAATACAATTGACAGCTTTACTATCTCTAGACTTAAAGTGTTCTAATAAGAACTTAAACTGACTTCTAAACACTTCCTCAATTATGTCTTGAGGTACATCTAGTTTTTGTGATACTCTTTTAGATAATTGATCAATTTGCACTTTCCTTTAATATTAGTGATTTTATAACTAAATAGTTAGAATCAACATGTTTCTCAATTACTACTGAGAAATCTTTATGTCTTACAGCATAATGATTCATTCTTTCTTCAGTTCTTAATAATAGTTCATCTAAAGTTTCATCTTCAGATGGTTCTATAATAGATTGTATTATACTAATTGACATTGAACTTTATTGTTATTTCACCATCAGAAACTGAGTTTACAATGTTAGGATTAACTTCTAATCCTTCTTCAGATTCTACTAATGCTTTTTTATCTTTTAGACGTTTAATATAATTATTGAACGTGGCTGTATCTGACTTAAGTATTTCTCTCAGACGAGCTCTTGTTTCTTTTGTTAAGTATTTAATGTTATAATTAAGCATTGTTACGATTATATCTAACTCATAGTCTGTTAGATTTAAAAAACAGTTAATTACCTTTAATGCTGCTTTATAATACTTCTCTTTAGTTGTTGGTATTGGAAATATCATTTGATATAATATTGTTTGTTATAATAACATTTATTGTTATTTATATACAATATAATATATTTTTTTATAAAAAGCAACTTATTCTTTACTTATTTTGTAATAGTCTTTTTAATTCCAGATCTGATATTGCAATAGCAGTATCATTACTATACCTCTTTATTTTTATATAACCTAATTTCTTAAGCTCTGAAGTTCTTTTAGAGTCTTTTACTTTCTGCTCTTTAGTATCATGATATTTACCATCTAATTCTATTACAAGATTTAAACTTGGTATATAGAAATCTAGTATATAAAATGTCTTATCTGTATATACTATCTTTTGAAACTCGTATCCTACATTTAAAGACTTTAACTTAGCTTTGAATATTACCTCAGCTTTAGTTTGTTTCTTTATTAAATCCTCTCTAAATGATTTAGCCCTATCTATTAGGGTCTGTAGTCTATTCTTATTATATTCCTGCTTTCTAAGTCTTCTTTTTTCAGCAACTTTTTGCTCTTGTATTCTCTTTTTAAGAATACCACCCACTTTATTATCTAATAGTTCTCTTAAATGTTTTGGTAAATATTCTTTTATTTGTTCTAACTCCTTTTCACTTATCTTAATTTTAAACATAGCAAGCCCCTTCCAACTTAATGGATTTTATGATTTTTAATATAACAAGTCTTATTATAGTTGTACGCTTCTAACACTTAACTGGGAGGTATACCTTCTAACCTTTATCCCACCTATATCAACATTATTATATCATTTTTGTTCTAGAGGAGAAAACTCATCTATTATTTATAGACTACAACCCTCTGTCTGACCATTTATAGCATATGCCCCTTATGGTGTATTATGAACCTTATAACAATATACACAATAAGCTACCAAAAAGCAACTTATTGTGTAATTATTTTATATAATATTAATTATTAGCATTATAGTCTTCAATCATACTCTTTGGTATATCTATACTAGTTTGATTAGATAGTTCCTTAAATCCATTAAAAGTACCCTTCTCTTTCATCTCAGCTAACTTAAGTTCATTTATCCTATCTACTATAGCAAATGCTAAATCATCATCTACATCATCAAAATCTTCTGATTGTACTAATATCATTAACTCCTCTAAACTCTTATTTAATACTTCCATTAATAATTTACTTTTGTGAAACTGTGTTATTGATTTCTTATAGTCATTAAAGAACTCATTTGAGAACCATGCTATAACATTGTTATTACTGCTTATTGTTACTATCTTATCTGTCTTATTAACTCTTAATTCTTCCATTTGAATGTATTATATTGTGCTATATTATTTCTAAATCTTTTGTAATATACATCTAATTCTAAAAGATTTCTTTGTAGATGTACTGATAGGTCCATACCTTCATCAACTTTTGTTTTTCTAGTTGATATAAGCTTTAATAAGAACTTATTAAATCTAGTAGTTTTTATATACTTTATTTCATCATATGTAACTATATATCCAATTTGATCTTTATACATGTTTTTACTATTTAATTCCTAGTTGTTTCATTAATCTCTTTAATTCTGATTTGTTTTTGATAGTTCCATAAAATCCTCCATAAAAGTTTGATGCATTGGTGGGTCTTATTTCATACTTATGTTCCCCAAACTTATTATCTAATACTATCAAGTGATAATCAATATTATTCATTCTCAATGTATAAAGATTGCTATAATTCATATATTTTGTGAATCCCAAACTCTCTATATCTTCTTTATCTAAGTATTTAACTCTTAACCCAAAAGTTTGTTCATCAAAACCATCTTTTGATATCTCTATTGGAGAACTTTCTTTAATCCAATCATTATTCTCATTTAACCATTCATATTCAAATCCTATATGAAACTCTTCTAACTCTGGTGTATAATATTTATCTTCCATTATTCTGTATCCCAATTATCTACTTTATCATCACAGTCAACATCTCTGTTAGCTTTAAGTTTATTCATTATTGTTATTCTCTCTAATAAGTCATAGTTAATCTGACTATCTGAACTTAAGTCTAAATCTAACTTAGTGTATGACTTACGTTTAACACCCATCTTTAATATTAAATCACCATTAGGCAATCTACCTATTACTTCATCATCAAAATATGTATTACTAATTGTTTTACTTCTGCTCATCTTCTCTATGTTTTTGTATTTTCTTTAAAATCTGTTTATACTCTCTAATACCAATCATCTGTTTATCTATCAGATTATTTAATGCACTCTTAACTAAATCATCAGACATCTTAGCTAACATCTTTACTAGATGCTTATGTTTATCTATTTTATCCATGTCCAAGGCTTATACCATTTTATAATCTTAACTAACTTGATATTCTCTTCTAATTTTGGCTTTACTTCTTTATATTCAGATATAGTTTTTAACATATAACTTCTATGTTTAGCTTTCTGTAATATCCAAGAGTCACTGGCTTTTGGTTCAAATCTCTTATTTTTCATCTTTCTGTATTAATATATAGCTTTTAGTAATATTTTATGCAAAGGTAGTAAGATTATTTGATGTGTACAACTTATTTTTTAAATTTTTTGTAAAATTTTTTGTGTGTGTTAAGAGTTGGGGCTACCTTTGAACACCTCCCCTACCTAATGTTAGTTGGAAAGTGTTTTACTTTTTGACACCAACTTAACCTAAAACTAACTTAAAAACCACATATCATGAAAAAGCCATTCATTGTTATCCAATCAA
>JAUKPQ010073340.1:0-21943 GCA_032273045.1 Chloridella minuta | reverse complement strand
GTGAGTAGTCGCTCACACAAACGACCCGGGGCAAAGTCGCCAACCCCACATTTTTACATTACCGCCGTAGATCACGGATCGTCTAAAATGGATCTCGTTTGGGCAAAAGGATAGAGGTTAGGTCTCACCAGACACCTACTTTCTGAAAACGAATAGTTTGCCATCACGACAACCTCAACAGCCCCTCAACAGCCATACTTCAAAATGACTTCTGTTCTCGCCTCCTACTGCTCCAACCTGGGTGCGTCCCTCAACAACATTGAGAAGTTCTCTCAGGAGGACATCAAGCGATCGGATCGCACGTTCAAGAAGACCATTGGGTATGAGATGCCCGTGTTCTCTGAGACGGCAGATGCGGTCATCACAACATTTCGCTCGGCGAACCACTCGGTTACGTGCGAAATCTCCAAGCCCACAGAGAGCACGTGGGCGGACATTGCGGGATCCACGCAAGTCAAGTATATCCAGCTCATTCGGCATCTGGCGATGGGTGGAAAGTTGCCCAGTGGCAAGACCGAGGTTGGCGATCTCCACGTTCTCGTTGAGCTCACCAGCCCTGAGTTCGCACAGAAGGTCGTTATGGCGCTGAACGATAATGCCTACACTAACAAGAACCGCAAACTCATTACGCAGTTGTGGCGCCTCCTCGGGTTCTCCCTCTGCTTCACTCGCCTCCGTGCCTGTTATATGCTGGACGAGATGGAGCGGGACGGCGCATCGGAGGGCGAGGTTCTACTGGCGTCTTACAGGGGCAAGGCAGCACACGAGAACGCAGAGAGCAACAAGGACATTCTCAAGATGGCGTTTCCGGAGGCAACAATGAAGGTCTCCATCGTCTAAGCACACACACACACACGACCCGGGGCTAAGTCGCCAACCCCACAAATCTTTTCACTTGTGCTGACTACAATGGACGACACATACTACTTCCACCAGACCCCTCGCAAGTGCGCCGCCGACCTTATCGCCCTCGTCCCGTTCGTAGCGGGAGATCGGGTGCTTGAACCTTTCAAAGGGGAAGGCGCCTTCTACGATCAGTTGCCCGACTTTGTAGAGAGGGACTGGTGCGAGATCACGCAGGGACGAGACTACAAGGACTACGACAAGGAGTTTGACTGGGTCATCAGCAACCCGCCATTCAAGATAGATGGTAAAAGTGCCATATGGACTACGATTGACTACTACACGCAAAGGGCGAAGAAGGGCGTGGCGTTCTTCGTCAATGATTATGGGTTCAGCACCATCACACCGGTTCGTCAGGCGATCTTGAAGGAGCGTGGCTGGGCACTGACGGGGATTACGATGGTGAATGTGAAGAAATGGCGTGGGCGCTACTTCCTGCTTATCTTTGAGAAGGACAAGCCGAGCGTGATGAACTACCTGTCGGGATCTTACTGAAAAAACTAACCTGCCCTGACTACAATGGCGACCCTCACACTCAGCGTCTCGGTCGCAATGCGATCGGGATAGAGATGAACGAGGAGTTCTACAACAAGGCGTCAAAAACGGATCGTCCGGACGCCACAGAAACTAAACTCACTAGAATACAAAATGACTGACGCCAAGCCTCCACGCACCATCGCAGACACCACCAAGACGAAGTATGAGCAGACCATCGCCGTCCTTGACAAGGCGGGTGTGCCGTGGAAGACGGATCCTGCGGAAACTCTCACGTATCTTGCCAAACTCGGCAACTCGGCAATCAAGGTCAATCTGTCAGCGATCAAGTATAAGATCGGTGCCGAGAACTACCCCAAGGTGTATCAGGACAAGATGAACGAGCTTCAGGTCGTTCAACGCAAGAAGGACGACGAGCAGATGCTTAACCCGAAGCAGGTGGAGAACTTCGTAACCTACGAGGAACTGCTGAAGCAACAGCAACGCCTCGGAGCAAAGGAGAACAAGAGTGAGCGGGATTGGCAGGATTACGTAGTTGCGTCGCTCTACACGCTGAACCCGCCGGTTCGTGCGGACTACGGCGATATGCGGGTCTTCAAGCGTCGTGGTTCTGATCGCA
This sequence comes from Chloridella minuta, assembly GCA_032273045.1. Classification (NCBI taxonomy): domain Eukaryota; class Xanthophyceae; order Mischococcales; family Pleurochloridaceae; genus Chloridella; species Chloridella minuta. The sequence continues at coordinate 19,926 of JAUKPQ010073340.1, read as the reverse complement.
CGGGCAATGAACTCGTGTGGGGAGAGAAAGGAGCGTTCTTCGTATTCCGCACCTATAAAACAAGTGCGACTTATGGAGCTGTTGAAGTTCCTGTTTCTGCTGGTCTATATGAGGTTCTTACATCTTGGTTTGCTCACGTGGGCAAGGTGCCGAGATACTTGCTCGGGAAGTCTATTGCGCCTTACGACCTTCTTAACTACATTGAACGAGCATTCAAGCAGACCGATAAGCGGGTCGGCATTGACCTCCTCCGACACGCCTACATCCACACCCACCTCCCCGCAATCTCCACAGACATAAAGGCGAAGCAGGTTCTCGCACGGCAGATGCTCCACTCGGTAGATCGTCAGGCACATTACTTCCCGAAGAACGTGTAGTTGGCGCAAAACGGATCTCGTTTTGGCAAACCAAAGCAGGTCTCATCCCGACAAAAATGCCTACTAACTACTGGAACACGCACACGCACGAGCAGATCATCAACTTCGTCAAGACGCACAAGGACTTCATTGAGGAGGGTTGGGATGAGAACCTCCTACCGACGATGATTTGCGAGACCTACCAAGAGTGGTGTGCTCGTGTTTGTAAGACGTTTGGTCTTCCTTCCAATGATATTGTCACTGAATACTTTGACTTTGACCGACTGCTCCTTGATGGGTTTGCGAATGGTCAAGCCGAGATGGGACCCGCATTCTACTTCGTCGGTAAGAGGAACAAAGAACTCTGCCTTCTCCACGAAGACGAGTTTGACGGGGCAAATCTCTCGTGGTGCTGGGTGGTCGTGGTGAATAGGCACTCGTAGATCGTCCAAAATGGATCTCTTCTCGCCAAAAAGGTAAGGAGATGTGCCCCGGACAAAATGACTACTTCTTGCGATTGCCCATTCTGCGTTCTCACCAATGCCAACCTCCAAATCTGCGACCTGCGGGTCACCATTACTCCTAAGCCAGGGGTAAAGGATGGCTTCAAGGTCAAGTGGGATATGCCTGAACCACAGACAGACGTTAGTGCCTCGGCGGATATTAGAACTGCCATCTTCAGTCTCCTTCTCAGACTTCACGAGGCGTCCCGGATCAAGATGGGAGAGCACTTTGACGACGTTGGAGGGAAGTATGATCTACATATTTCCCGCCTGACCCGCAATACGTATAAGTTCTGCTTCCACGCCAAGATGGAGCCGGTGCCGGATATGGACTAGAGAGTAGGGAACCGACGCTTGTAGGCGCTAATGTTCTCGGCGACTGACGTGTGGTCGCCCCACAAAATCCAACGGGATAATGCCCCAGCTGACTTCGGGTTGTTCCAGTTCTCATTTTTCTTATGCCTCGTCAAGTATCGTAGTCGCTGGTCCTTGTCGTGGGTCTTGGTGTAATCGTCCATCCCAATCGCACCGAAGCGGGTATGCGTTCCATCGCTGAACTCCGCTACGTATTTGTGGATGCCGTCGGTTGATGGCGTGATCTTCATTATAGTCTTGCGGGAGGATATATGGACAACATCACTTCTGGCGGGATCGGAGCATCTGCGGTCATCGCACTCGGCATCGCCTACCGAGTGTATCAAGCGATCAATCATCATCGGATCCGCTCTAACTGCTGTGGCAAGGAGGTTGTCGTGTCGGTGGATGTGGAGAAGACGACGCCACCTGGGGAGTTGAAGATCCGTGTTCCTGGAGTGGAAAAAGATGAGACCAAAGAGTAAATGAGTTTGATTGATCTGGCGGACAATACACGCACAGACAAGCACACCATTCACTCGTATCTCGGCGTCTATGATGACCTGCTCTCTCGCAAGAAGGAGACCGCACGGAACGTGTTGGAGGTGGGCATTGCGCAAGGTGGCTCTATAAAGTTGTGGCACGACTACTTCCCTAATGCGACGATCCACGGGATAGACATTATCCCCTATGAGAGCGTGTGGGACGAGTTGAAGAACAAGGAACGCATCAAGCTCTACACGTCAAGTGCCGTGAATATGACGAGGGTGGATGCCTACGATCCGGCGTGGGTCAAGAAGACGTTTGGCGGGATGGAGTTTGACTTTATGCTGGATGACGGACCGCATACGCTAGAGAGTATGATTGCCTTTATCAAACTCTACCTGCCTCTCCTCGCAAAAGACGGGATCCTGATGATTGAGGACGTCCAGGATTACAGCTGGTTCAATGAGCTCAAGAAGGCTGTGGGCGACGAGGTTGGGCTCGTGGTCAAGTGCTACGATATGCGGAAACTCAAATGTAGATATGACGATCTTGTTTTTGCCGTGTTTAGATATGGAAAGATGGATACATAACGCCCGTATGTTCTCTGCCCGTGGTGGTCTCGCCTGTCCGGTGATGCGAGTTCCGCAAAGTCGTTTAGAAATATTAACCATTCAAGATTATAATGGATCCCAAGATCGTATCCGACGCCACCATCTACGCCAACATCAAAGCCTACTCCCGTGCCTACTATCACGCTCACGCTCAGGAGATCGCAGAGAAGCGGAAGGCAAAATATCGTGAGGCGCACCCTAACCCTCGCCCTCGGGGTCGTCCCCGTAAGAGTGATTTACTATTGTCTGTTGTAGATAGTAATAATGCCAGTGCCACCGATCTACCCAATCCTGTTCAAATCGTCACGTGAGAAGGAGGATGCCGACCTGATGCTCCAAGAGTGGATCGTCACGCATCGTGAGAGAGCCCACACGCCCCAAGACTGCCCGTGCGGACAGCTTGGGATTGTTCAGCTCTGCTACATCAAGAATATCCTGACGGGCGTAGAGATGTTCGTGGGGAACGAGTGTGTGCTCCACATTGACGCCGCCGCCGTAGGTCTGTGCTCAGAGTGTAAGATCTATCCTGCGGTCTCGCATACGGCTCTGATGTGCCACGACTGCGGACACCACAGCAAGAAGGCGCCGACGGGCATTATCCGGTGGAAAGGTAAGTGGCAGGGCTATAGGTATGACCACCCCGACCTCAAGGGCTATGCGGTATGGGCGATGAAGCCGGAGAACCGCAAGTTCATTGACCCGCATTACCTCGCTTGGCTTGAACTTCAGCAGAGCGTCCGGGTCAAGACGGCTATGCTGGAAGCCAGGCGCCGTCGCCTCGCCCTAGCCACCGAACTCAAAACGGATGTTATTTAAGCATAAATATTGTCTAACTAAGAAGGAAATGGCAACTCACACTCAGACGCTCCTATCCGTGTGGTCAGCAGATATGTCCATCACCAAGGAGGAGATCATTGACGTCAATGCCCTCGCAATCCTCGCCAAGACAGATGATCTGTCCGCCGAGGATCACGCAAAACTCCGAGCCATCAAGCGTAAGCTGATCAGGGGACGATATTTGGACAGCACCTACAAGTTAGGTAAGAACATCAAGGCAGCGGATACTGACCTTGGACGGCTCTGCGTCGTGAGGAATATTGGACTTCAGGGTCTTCCTCGGCAGATCCGAGGCGCCTTGGCGATGGCGAACTATCACGACATAGATATTGAGGGATGCCACCCTACGTTGTGTCTTCAGGTGTGCGAGAAGCAGGGGATCGCCTGTGATGCGCAAAAGGAGTTTCTCGCCAATCGGGCTCGGTATATGGACGAGCTGTGTGAGCATCTCCAGGTGGATAAGGGACGTGTGAAGGAGCGGATCAATGCTCTCTACTTCGGGTTCCCGTCTGCGAGTGATGGTATGCCCGAGTTCTTCACCAAGACACTCCATCCTGAGCTGATGAAGGCACGGGAACTCATTGTCAGCTTGGCAGAGTGGGCAGAGCACATTAAGTTCCTGCGTGGCAAGGACAACCGGCAGGGACGCTCTCTGTCCTACATTCTTCAGACGATAGAGCGATCGTGTCTGCTGGAGTTGGACGCTTCAGCTACTCGCAACAAGCGGTCGCTGGATGTGTTCATTCACGACGGCGGGTTGATCCGCAAACTTGACGGCGAAAAGATCTTCCCAGTGGAGTTGTTGCGGATCTTTGAGGGCGACATCTTCAGCCGAACGGGGTTCAAGGTGCGACTGGCGGTCAAGCCACTCACGACTGACCTGGACGTGAGCAACTCGTCGGATGCCAACTATGCGACGCACAAGAAGGAGTTTGAGAAGACGTGCTTTAAGATCAACGATCCTGCGTGTTATGTGCGGATCTACGACAGCAAGGTCTCGTTCCTTGACATTGCGAAGTTGGGACACATCTACGCCAATGACTTCGTGGATGGCGAGTTGTTCATTACCAAGTGGAGAGCCGATCCGGACAACCTGACCTACGAGCGAGTTGATTTCCTGCCTGAGTTGCCTGTCCCTGCGGACACCTATAACCTGTGGCGTGGGTTCCCGACGCATCCCATCGCTGGATCGGTGGATGTGATCCAAGGTGTTCTGCGGACGCTCTCTAATCACGATGAGTTGGTGTTTGACTACATTGAGAACTACGTAGCTCATATGTTTCAGAAGCCGGGCGAGAAGCCTGGCGTGTGTATCTGCGTTCAGTCCGACGAGGAAGGCGCAGGAAAGGAAACGTATTGGAACTTCATTGGCGAGATCCTGGGTCCGCATCTCTTCTTCAACACGAGCCGACCGGAGGATACGGTGTTTGGTCGGTTCAACGGGTCGCTGAAGGAGGTGTTGCTGATCAAGTTTGAGGAGGCTGACTTTGAGACGAACCGCAAGAACGAGGGTGCGCTGAAGGCTCTGATCACTTCCACTCACGCTTCCTACGAGGCGAAGAACGAGAATGCTGTGACACTGCGCTCTTACTGCCGGTGCGTGATGACCACGAACAATGTTGTTCCAATGGTCGTGTCCGATACGAACCGCCGGTTTATGATGATCCAAGCATCACCGGAGAAGGTGGGCGATACGGAGTATTGGGAGCGGGTCCATACAGAGTTGGCAAAGCCGGAGAGCAAGAGCGCCTACTTTGATTACCTGATGAACAAGGACATCAGCAAGTTCAATCCTCGCAAGTTCCCGAAGACTGAGTTTATGGATGAGACGGTCGCAGCCACTCGTCCGCAGACAGCGACGTTCTTTCAGCACGAGATAGAGAAGGCGGAGGGTCGTGCGTCAGTAGGCGACGGGGAGATTGATGAGTTCCTGACGTGGAAGGCACGGGATCTGATCACCAAGATCAATGAGGGTGCGAAGTTCCAATACTCCGATCAGAAGTTCGGACGTGAGATGAAGAAGAAGTATATGCCCGTATTGGTGCGTGAGCACACGAGCACAGGAACCCTATACAAGGTAAGGATTGCTGATCTCAAGGCACACCTCAAGGCGAAGCACTGGTGGGTTGAGCTATGAGCGAATGACGGCTAGGGAAAGGCTCCCAACTCATACGGCTACTAAAAAATGAAACGACCACTCTTCGTCGTTTTATTTATTCTGCTTCAACTCTTAGAACTATCTGTCAGGCTGTCATACTATCAGTCATACTACCATTCTTTTTGTAATAGAAATAGAGTAGATAAGGAATAGGTAAGAAGAGTGGAGAGTAAAAAGTAGAAGGACGCCTGACAGATAGGATGACAGATACGTCCAAGGGTCGCCGATCCGTCAGGATTTCGTCTGCGAACCCATCCACTTCAAGTGCCGAGCAGTCTTGACGTGAGTATATTTTGAGATCTCCTTGAAGCGTGATCCACACCCGCAGTCAATATAACCCGAGTGCTTCTCCCGATAGACCCGGTTGTATTCCCGCATATCCTCCGTTTTGGATTTCGCTGGACGTGAGTAGTCCGTGTGGTGCGAGTTCGGATTGGGTTGCCACTCCCAGCTCAGCATATTCATTTGTTCAACTGGCGGTATTTTTATACTTCCAGTTAAGCAAAGGCGATGTCTAATCCTAGTGGTCTCAGTGATGAGGATGAGTTGAAGTTGCTGGAGGTGCTCAAGGCTCAGCCCGACTTTGAGTGTCTGCCTATCCCTGCCTATTGGTTCAAGAAGTATGGTATTCCGCCTCGGGAGGCAGTGGGTCCCCGTGAGTATATCAACTCTAACTATGCGATGAAGAAGGCGGTTGAACCGAAGGACTTGCCACCTCTGCTGATTGATGAACCCCAGCAGAACGGGAAGCTCGTGCCTCTCGCTCCACCTGAGAATGTGCCGGTTGAACTGATCAGCCGTCCCTTCACTGCTGACCCGAACAAGCCGTTCCCTGCCGTGATCTGCCCGGAGGAGACTAGAACCCAAGAATGTTGTAGTCCTTCTTCCCCACGTCGTATGTCCCAAACCGAAGTTTCGCAGGAGCGGGTGTCCCTGTGCGAGTAGGGAACGGAGCATCCGGTTCCTCAATCGTGTCCAGCTTGACCTGGCGGACAGACGGACGGATCCCTGCCTTGTAGTCAAATGCCGGTTGGAACCCGATAGGCTCCATATCTGCCATCAGACTTTCCAGATCAAACACCCGACGCTCGGGAATGACTGACTTGAGTGGCTCAGGGATCAGCAGAACTGGGGCGTTGAACAGCGAAGCACCCTCCACGTGCGAGAACTCCTGATCACACTTGACCGGCACGAACCCCATTGTCGGCTTGGGCGCATCGCCGTAGAGGAAGGGTTTAGCGATATGCTTGGAGACATTGAACCCTGGCACCTGACGAGGTGTGGCAGATACGATGGAGCTGTCCGGAACAGCACGACCTACAGCCTTGAAGTTCCTGCGCTTACGAGGCTGAGCGAGAGTAAAGAAGCCGACATCAGAGGATACGACGCTCATTTATACTTTCACTTGAAGAAGATTGCGTTGAGCATTTCGCTTCCCGTCAGAACCTTATTGACCACACGATCCACCGGCTTCTCCACGATCTTCTCCACCTCCTTCACCTCCACCGGCTTTTTCAGCGCAGACAACTCTGCCCTGAGAGATGCTAGTTCTCCCTTGACGTCATCCACAGCGATCTTCTGCCTGACGACCCGTTGCTTCCGCTCCTTGTAGATCACCTCCGGCTCAGGAGGAGGAGCAGACACCACCACGACCTTCGGCTTCTTCGGGGCATTGAACGCCTTGGGCTTCGGTGCGTCTGCGGGGATCTCGCCCTTCTTCTGCTTCTCCTCAAACTCCTCCCGCTCCTTTGCGATTGCCTCCCGCTTAGCCTTCAGTATCTCCATCCCCTTCCGGAGACCTGCCAACTGCTTCTCGTTGGGCTTGGCACCCTTGCGCTTGTCGGTCGGCGTGGTCTTGACTGCCTCAGGTTCGCTGTCGCTCATTTGGAGACTGCCGACAAAATATTATACCTTACACCTTCTAATGACGTTCTAGTTTCTCGGTTTCTACGGATAGACCCACGACATCGTGCCGTCCCACTGCCCCGAGGTCAGCACGATACTCATAATGAAGTCGTCTCCTGACCCGCTAGACGTGTTGTTGAAGTCAATATACATACGATAGACTGAACCCGCTAGTGTGGTTCTCGCCTGGACGTAGATGTAGTCCGTGCTACTGATGTCGTTGGCGTTGAAGCAGATGGCGACTGCGGGATTACCTGCGGGTGTCGTGGCTGTCGCAACCGCAGCACCCGGCGTGGTGAGCGTCGCCGACAGGTGCCGACGAGGGTTGTTGCTACAATAGAAGGACACGTTGTAGCACCCAGCAGGGAGATTACCCACCTTGATCGCCGACCCGTCCCAACCCGTCGTCCCGTAGATTTGGTAGGTGCGAGTGCCGTTGAGACCCGTGAAGGTATTGTCGTAAAGTTGTAAGTATCCTGGGTTCTGGATCACGGACGACACAAACCCATTGAAGTTGCCCACGTTGGCGATGTTGTTGCCGTCCATATCAAGATCCCCTGCTGTTGTCGCCGTCACGGTCAGCGATCCACCTATCACGAGATCACCCGTAATGAACGTATTGGGTGCCGTCACCAGCATATCGCTCGTAGAGGTCAGGTTCAAACTGCTATACGGGTAGGAGATGATCACAATACCCGCAGATCCATCACCTCCACGTCCTCCTGGATAAGTGCCTCCACCTCCGCCACCCGAACCATAGCCGGTTGCGTGAGCGCCGTTCGTAGTAGAAGTTCCACCTCCACCTCCGCCGCCAATACCGCCCGATCCACCCAGATCCGTATAGGGTGGATTGTAGGTGCCTCCGCCCTGTCCTCCGCCTCCGCCTCCATAGTAGGTGCCGTAATACAGAGTTCCAGCACCGCCATCTGTGCCGAGACTATTGGCTCCCGTCTGCGACACGCCGACTGCGGATGTGCCGCCACCTCCAGCACCGCCCATTGATCCCGTGTTGAAGCCATCGCCACCATCGTAGTAGAGATTGCTGATGGTCGTGCCCGACGTCACCACACCCGCAGTGCCCGAACCTTTCGCCAGTTCGCCCAACTCGGAGCCACCGCCTCCGCACCCGCCGTTGCGACCCGCACTGATGCCGTAGGTTCCGCCACCTCCGCCACCATACGCAGTGGCAATCGTGCCGAATGTAGTGTCTCCGCCCAAGTATCCCGGCACAACACCGAACACACCTCCGTCGCCACCCGCACCAATCGTGACCGAATAACTGGTGTTGCTCAGCGAGTTCTGGAAGATGACCATACCACCCGCTCCTCCGCCTCCTCCAGATTGACAGCCACCACCTCCGCCACCAGCCAAAACCATAATCTCAAAGGTCACGCCACCCGTGTTTGTGACGGTGAATGTCCCGTCCGCCGTGAAGGTGTGGAACTTGCGCCCATACTCGTAGGTGATCGTGCCTCCCGTAGCCACCGCACCCGACGCACCGGGCATCACGATAGACGCATTTGAGTTGGAGATGCTCATTGCTCCCGCCGTTGCCATCGTGGTATTGCTGTCCATCACAAGCGAGTTGGACGTATTGGAGATGGTCATTGATCCAGTCGTCGTGATCGCAGTGTTGGAGTTCTGGATGAGCGAGTTGGTCGTGTTCGTGATCGTGATGCTGTTGGACGACAGAGCGGACGCATAGATGTTGCTGTCCAGCACGAGCGTCGTGTAGCCGTTGGAGATGGTGATAGGTCTAAAACTCGTCCGCAGTGTTGCCGTTCCAGCACCCGAGTAGATGTCCGTGTCGCTGACCCCGAGCGTCCAAGTGTTATACCCGTTAGTGAGAACGATGGGAAAAATGGTGTTAGAGATCGTCATATTGGACTGGGTCATCGTAATCGTGTTCAGCGTGTTCGTCATCGTCAAGTTCGCAGCAGGAGCACCATTGATGGTCAGGTTTCCCGAGGTTCCGGCGACATTGCCACCACCCGAGAAATACGCTGTGGTGATGTTGTCTATGATATGGTTGCCCATAGACAAGTAGCCACCTGAGAACTCAGCATTGCTCGTGATTGTGAGGAAAGGTGTTGTGATGCTGAGCGCCGTAGCGTTGGAGATGTTGCTGAACCCCGTGATGTTGCCGGTGCCTGTGATCCCCGCAAAGTTGCTGATGGTTCCCGTGCCGATGCCCGTGAGGTTGGAGACACCCGTGATGCTGTTGGAGTTCAGTGTCAAGTTGCCGTTGTTGATATTGACTGACCCGCCATTCGCAGGGTTCATATTGATATTGGAAGACGCAGCAAGGTTGAGGCTATAGTTAGTGCCCAAAAGTCCGCCGTATGCCCGTATCGTGAGGTCGCTGACGCCAATACCAGTTCCACTATTGTAGATGGCTTGAGTGACGAGTGTGGTGAAGTCGCCTCCCGATGAACTCACCTGCCCGAAGTCGTAGAGAATGCTAGTGCCATCTCCACGGATGACCTTGTTGGAGAGGTTGGCGTTGGACGCATTGCCCATCCCGATAAACTGAACTCGGTTCATATCCACGAAATACGGGCTGTCGGGGTGGATGTTGAGGTTGTTGCTCCCGTAGTTGCGCAGATCCTTCGTATAGTTGGTGCCGTCTAGGATCGTGCCGTTAGACCCGTAGATATAGACCTGACCCACGTAGGTTGTCCCAGGTGGAGACGGCGAACACTGAAGCGTCGTTCCCAACTGGCTCCACAGATACATATTCCCCGCAAGAGACCCGACAGACGAGAACGACCCAGCGTAGATATTCACACCCGCCGCCGACATCTTCAGCGCAGAGGTCAAGGTAGGACCCGTCACAACTGGCGTATTGGCGTTGATATTGATGACACCGCCCACTGCTCCGTCCGTGCCTGGCGTAATCTCGTAGCTGTTGCCCTCGGCTGTGATGTTGATGCTTCCTGCCTTGCCTCCCTGTGCCGTCACATTGTAGTAGGCAAAGTCAGTCAGGTCATCGCCACGATCTACCGTGTGTTGTTCCCTGACGCTACTGGTGGAGGTAATGAACGGCGCATCGTTGGACATCACGTTCCCTGCCCGAAGTAGCAGGTTGCTATTCGTGGAAGTGAGAACAAGATTAGAACCGGTTGGAGCAGTGAGCGTCTTGCTGACCAAATCGCCCGAATACGCTATGCCCGAGTTGGAGATGGTCGTAGAGTAGAGCGTCCCTACGTTAGAGATGTTGTATCCCGCAATATTCACATCGCTCACAGCCGGATAGTCGCTCCAGTTATGGGCACTATCAATGATGGACGTGTGGATATGGGACACCGCACCGGCACGGAAAGCAAAAGTCAGTGTGCGACTTCCGCCCAGATAGACGCCGTAGAGATAAGCCGACAGACGCTTTCCAGTCGGCAGAATATAGGGCGGAATGTAAAGCGAAGAGTTGTAAGCGGTAGTCGTCACGTCGGTCACATCAACCGCTCCAGCAGACCCATCGGCGACCAGCACCGGATTAGATGACCCATCACTATCCACCTGGTATAGCGACCAGTAGAACGAGGGCGTATTCGTCAGCGCAGATGCTTTTGCGTAGATGTTCATATCCCACAAGCCCGGTGGGATCGTGCCTTCCACGATGGCGCCCACAGCCGTAGGGAACTTGGCGATCAACACGGTAGAGTTGTTCGCAGAGTAAGAGATGGTTGTTTGTGCCGTCAAGACAGGAGCAAGAAGCAATGATCCTATCGTGGGGACAGTTGTGGAGGTCGCACTATCCATAAACAGCGTCAAACCTCCCGCCGCCGCATTTTGACCTGCTGGACCCGTCGGTCCTATGTATTTAGTGTTCCCTGCCCAGTTTGGAGCAGTGGGTCCGCTCATTTGTATAGATCTAATAATATAAGGCAAGAGCGATCTGCGTATTGGAGTTCCACCACTGGTTAAAGGGTGTGCCGAAGTCGTCAATCAGTTCCACGGTGACCTCGTAAATCTCGTTCGGCGTAGAGAGCGATGGGATCTCCACTGAGTTCGTCGTGTAAGAGTTGATGGCGTAGGGTGCGTTCTCAATCGGGATGGAGGCAATGAGGTTCTTACGCTTACTACTCGTGTCCATACCTCCGCCGGTTGATACGGACAGATACACGCCGACGTTCTGAACACCCAGCAGGATCGGTGGCGTATCACCCACAACCGCCACAGAGGACGAGTTGGACGGCACACCGGTAGAGGTCGCACAGCCGACCTGCGCCGACGCACCCCAAAATGACCCACGAGCAAAGTAGGACAGCGTGAAGCCAAGACGGGCGTTCATCGTAATACCCTCCTGATACGGCTGGAGCATCGCAGTCGCATAGGTGTTGGACGAGTTATACACGTTCATCTTGAGCCGGTTGAGAGGCTCTGTCGTGCCACGCAGGATGTCCAGCACGTTCGGGTCATCCGCCGCCGCCGGAGCAATATAGGTCGTGCCGTTTCCAGCCACCGAGATACGACGAGTGGTCGTGTCAAAGGCGAACGTCACCTGTCCCGAAGTCCAGATCGGGTTATACGTTCCGCTGTCGCCTCCCGTGGATGCCGCCGCATTCAGCGCAGCCACCAACTCTGTCCCCGTATTGAAATACTTGTTCATCGTGTAGGCAGTGAAACCTGGGTAAGGGACGAACCACGACGGCATCAGACGGATACAGCGCAGGTTCGCAAGACTCGCAATACTCGCCTGTGTCGCCGACGCATAGTAAAAGAAGAGCAACTGCCCCTTGTCGTCGTTCAGCTGGAGCGACGAGTTGATGAAGTTCGCATTGACGAGCTGGATGCCCTTGACGCCGATCAGAGGGGTCTGTAGCTGATTGGTGAAGCGGTTATACACCGGTCCCGCTCGGTTTGCGTCGCTAAACGCATTCAGCGTGAGGCGGTCAGGTCTGTTCAACGATGCCATTTGTATCTTCACTCCTTATTTTCCAGCGGTCTCTCTTTGTAGGTGATCTTCAGCGTGAAGGACGAGATGGCATTATTCGTCAGCACGTAAGGATCTCCTGCTTCGTCCCGTAGTTCAATCCCGATGCTATAGATGTCAGCGCTATTCACTCGCAAAGGCGTATTGATAAAGTTGGCAGCAAACCCAATCCCCAAGTTCCCAGCGTTCGCAGAGGCAGTCGCAATCAGATTTGTATTGCGTTGCGTGTCCAGCGTAGAACCAGCGACGATCGTGGCGTAGATGTTGATGATGTTGGTATAGACTAGGTTCGCATAGCCATTCGCCGTGTAGGTGAAGGTGTCCTGAATGGAGGTTGGGTCATAGCTCAGTCCTGCCTGTAGTGCGGGTTGGACATAGATGGGTAGAGGACGGACACGATTGAGTAGTTGTGTGACGGACGAAGAACCAGAGAGCGTCACCTGATCGTAAATCACGTTCAGCATCGTCGGAGTGAAAACGCCGTTCCACGTGAAGCCTAAAATAGAGTTCAGTATTCGGTGGGGCTCAGGACTGAACGGCTGAGGAGGAATGCCCTGCGGATACGGGTAATGCGTTACACCCGCATAGTCGTCCATCATATCAAGACCAGCGCTGATGGATGCGAGACCTGTGTAGGGGACTAATGTGGCCGACGTCCCCGTAGTCCAGTAGCACGGCGCCCAATACTGATTGAGCCCGAAGCGACTATCCAATCCAGCATTGAGGTTGTTCGCAGCCGGGTTGCTCTTGATACACCTCCAGAACGGAACATAGGAGTATGCCGTATAGGTCACGATGGTTCCAGCCTGATAGTTGGTCTTCGCAGGGTCATACTCAATGAAGTTCCACCAGGTATTATTGGTGTAAGCACCAGTCGGCGCATTGCCCTTCGTAGCGAGGACGCAGATGTAATACTTTCCAGGAGAACCAGGATAGTAGATGTAGTCGCCAACAGCGTAGAGCCGAGTAGCTGAGTAGGCATTGTCGGTCGTGTTCGGCACCGGGAACGGCTCTGTCCCGAGGTTCTGCCATAGCGACTTATAAACGACCCCATTGTAGAAGACGTTGTCGCCTTCTTCAAACAGCGCATATGGGCTCCACTGCCTCTGCCCTTCGCCTTGGAGCAGAGCTACGTTGGGATCGTTATACCCAGCCGTTAGGAACTGATAGACTGGCGGGAACTCACTGATGGCACCCACAATCACTTCCCAGTAGGTCGGGCTACTGGAAGGTATGTTGGCGAACGAGTTTTGAATACAGATGTAGAGCTGATTATTATACGCCACGTAGCGTCCCACGAGGTAAGCCGTGTAGGTGCTCCAATCAGCCACGCCCTCAAACCCGTAGGCACGAGACCAGTAGGTATTATACTCCTCTGGGTAGGTCGGGAGAGCCTGACCGGTGCTAGGAAGAAGAGCATAATACACGATGTAGCCCTCGCCCTGAACGTAGGTCGGCGACTTGACCTTATCACCCGCAACATACGCAGTTCCAACAGCCCACACATTCGGGATCAACTGAGGGTCACGATCGCTGAGTGCGAGACCCTGATTACCGGCGAACTGGAACTTGTTGATGGCAGAGTTGTAGGTGATCTTCGCTTCGTCCTTGATATACTGAATGCGGTAGTAAGGCGGAACAGACACGTCCCAGTCAATATGCGAGTAGTTCTCCTGCGCAAGATCACCCGCCGACGCCAGTTTGAGTTGAGCCGCCACGTCCGCATAGCCGTTGAAGGTCTGATTGAAGCCAAAGGTAGTCGGCTCAGTGATGAACTCCTGCCGGTAATACGACGGAAGCAGACGCACCCAGTAGAGATTATTCACGTTCGGGAGTTTGCCCGAGTAGAGCGAGAGCCGGTAATACCAAAACGCACAGCACGTATCCGGTATGTTCTGCGTGGCTAAGGGAATGTTGGCGTTGAGGAGCTGAAGTGTCTCCGCCTCCAAGACGGGACGGGGCATATTGACGTTGAACTTAAAATACCCATCGGCACTCCCAGCGTCCGTGGCGTTTGCGGAGGACAAGCTTACCAAGTCGGGCTGGTTGAGGAGGCTTTTGAAGACCTGAACGGCGCTGACCTTTCCCAGCGCCTTCTCCTCCTCTATGTCCTTCACGATCTCTGCCAGTTGCTCTTGGTCCATTAGTATAGTCCAAGGTAAGTTTCGCCCTTGGTTGTTCGTATGCGGGTTCAGGTTTGGGATGATCGTGGGCTACTTCGTCTTCCTCATTATGAACTCCATACCACTTGCTCATTATGCTATACGTTGATAGTATCCGTTGCCCAAAGTAGCGGTTTTACCTGTCGCAGTGGTGAAGGAGCAGTTGGCATCCCAAATGATCGTGCCCGAGGTCGCCAGAACAATAACGCCCGTCGGCGTAGATGCGACTAATGAGGGTGTGCTTCCAACTCCGCTGTATCCGGTCAGGGCAGTCTGAGGGAAGTTCGTGAGAGACCCTGCGCCGTCCCGAATACGTAGCACGAGCGTATCCGATGCTGTAAAGGTCGTCGTAGATGCGAGGGACATATTGCCTCCCACCAGGTAGGTTCCCGCAGGAAGCGTCGGCGACGTCAGAATAGTCGTTGCTCCGTTGCCTACCGACACGGTCGTCACGGTATTCGCCATCGTAGGAGGCACCAGCGCATTCTGAGCAGTCGGCACCACGATATACGCAGAGGTGTAGGCTGACATTTACTATCCCGCAATAAAGGTTATAGCATAATCTCTTCGCTGAATACAAATGCCCACGCATAAGACCAACTTTCAACTCGGTATGGAGGCGGTGCTCAACAACCCGCAAACATCCTTCCTCACCAACCCCAAGACATTCCACGAGATCCACAAGCAGTCGGGGATGTCAATGTCAGCAATGATGAAGCACATTGGCGGAAAAGCGAAACAGCAAAAGCAGAAGGGTCCGACCGACGCTGAGAAGAGTGAGCAAAGGTTAAAAGAGATGGAAGCATCGCAGAAAAAGTAGAGCGACAAGAACATACAAACAGAATGGCATTCACGACCCAGTCCGGCGACCTTTACCCTTTCACGGAGGTTGTCCCTGCCTCCGCCCAGTTTGGCGCTCCCGAGCGTTCGTCTATCCTGACCCAGCGCCGTCGTGCTCGTGTGACCCCGCAGACCGGTCCGTCCTATGGTTCGGCGGGTCAGGGTGCCGGTGGAGCACAGCTTCAGTTCCTCCTTGCGGATCAAGGTGGGCTTCTGGATATGCGCTCTATCGTGCTGAACTACACGATCCAGACCTACGCCACGGGCACGACGGCGTGTCCCGACGATGGGCACCCCTTTATGACCGTTCAGGCTCTCCTCAACGGACAGCTCCTAGAGAACATCCAGAATGCGCCGAAGTTGGCGAACGTGGAGATGACGCTTGGCGCCTCCAAGTCCTACTACCAGACGGCGGGTTCGCTCCAGGGCTGGGAGCTCCTGAACAATGACCTCGTGACGAACGTGCCGTCTAGCTCAGTGACGGCGTCCATTACGGCGTGGGGCTATGTGTCGGGCAACCAGGGCTCGGTTCAGGTGCGCTCGTCTCGTGCGTCCAACGCCAAGTTCAACAACATCGCTGGTGAGCAGCGTAGCGTCCCGCTGGGTCTGATGATGGGTCTTGGACGTATGAAGCAGTATCTCCCGATCGCCCTGACGGGAGAACTCGCCTTTGTGCTCATCGCTGGACAGCCGGGCGACGTGCTCTTTGACATTGCCTCCACGACGGCGGGTGATTACTCGCTCAGCAACGTCAGCATTGAGTATGATATTGTCGTGCCCGACCAGCGCTATATGGCGGTGCTCCAGAAGGTCGCTATGGAGGATCCGGTGGGTCTGACGATGCCCTACGAGAGCTCCATTGTGACGGCGGCTGCTTCCATCACCAGCTCGGCGACGATGACGCAGAACGATCTGATCGTGTCCCGTGCGACGAACCACCTGCTCCGTGCCAGTGTCGTCCAGGTGCCGACCGCCGCCGTGGCGCTCCAGGGGTTCCCGTCGCAGTCGTGCTTCAGCCACGCTGGAGTGTATAGCGTCCAGTTCCGCATCGGGTCGCAGGTCTATCCGCAGATCGCCGCCCAGGGAGACGCAGCCCTGTTCAATATGACCCTGTCTGCCTACGGGTCGCCCGAGCAGGAGAACGGCACGGTGACGAACCGGGTTCTCTGGGGCAACAGCACCAACGGCGCCACGGCTGGAACGGCAGCGGTGTATGAGACGGCAGAGGCAGCATCCGGCGGGACGCTGAAGTTCTGCTATGCCGACAAGTTCATCCCGACCTACGGGTTCCAGACGGTCAAGGGCGGAGTGATGCCCCTGGACGTGGATGGTGTGTCCCTGGCGGGTGCCTCGGGATCCCAGCTGATCGCCTCGCTGGTGTCTGCCCCGGGTGTCGCCTACACGCCCTTCGTGATCATCACGGCTCTCCGCTTCATCAAGGCGCAGGGCGGAGCGGTCCAGGTCGTCGGTGCCTAAGCATACATCAGCTTCACACGGCTAAGGATATGAGCCACCACATCTACATTAAACGCATTTCCCAAACACTTATACCGATTGGTCGTCGCCACGCCCTCCGTATAGTTGTCGGGAAGTCCCTGTAGTCGTTCGCACTCAATCGGCGTCAGTTTGCGGATCCGGTCGCCCACGACGAGATTGTCCTTTGCCACAGACGTCAGCGTCCCACTCTTGTCGTCCTCTCGTGTTTCAATGCGTCGCTCGTAGGGCAGGGACGTATCGCCGTCTGCTCTGTGTCCGTCCTCATTCAGTCGGCGTCCAACATCACGTCCGATCTTATACAGACCCGTCTTTGCCCCTTGCCCTCCGCCATTCGCCGACAGCGTGACAGACTTGCCCTCCGTTGAATAGACACGACCGCCCTGTCCGCCATTCCCGATCTCGCCCACCTTGACCATAGAGTTACAGACCGACGCAAGTGCGGGAAGTTTGCCATTGTCGTCATAGACCCGATTGGCTTGATGGTCCTTGTCGGTCACATACCCTAACTTCTTGGTCTCATTGCGACCCGTCTGTGCGGTCTTACTCATCTCCTTCTTGATGTAGAACTTCTCATCCACCTCCGTCTCCAATATGTCCTTCAGCAGGATCCCCTTGTCGTCGGGCAGAGTGAAGGGTATGTTCGTCCAGAAGAGACGCTTACGACACTGCGCCGAGACCAGTGAGGCATTGAACATCACCGGTTCTACGCCCATCTCCTTCGTGATGATGTCCCTGTCCTCTTTCGGCATAGAGGCGACGTTCTCCAAGATGAACCACTGCGGGTTACACTCCTTCTTGATCCGCACATACTCCCAGAACAGACCTGAGCGATCACCGCCCAACCCCTTCCTCTCCTTCTTGGCAATGCTGAGATCTTGGCACGGCGACCCACCGATGAGCAGATCCACCTGACCCTCCACCTCAAGATCCACTACGCTCCCAACCCTGATGATGTCCGGGTAGTTCTTGTTGCTGACCTTAATGGCGTTCTTATCAATCTCCGAGGACATATAGGCATTCACCTCAATCCCAGCACGATCAAGGGCGACACGGGCACACGAGATCCCGTCAAACAGGGACAGAACGTTCATTTTCTATTCTACTGAGAATACAAATGACGGAAGCCCACGTAATCAACCTCGCTGACAGACCTGACAGATGGGAGGCTACGCAGATCGCTTGGAAGGATCAACCCATCACCCTCGTCCGTCGTGATGCCATCAAGATCAACGGAACTGATATTCCTGACGCATACCACGCCGTCTTCCTCAAGCACCGAGAGATGCTGACGACCGCAAAGAAGCTGGGCGAGAAGCACATTCTCATTATGGAGGATGATGCGTCGCCGTGTAAGGACTTTGCGAGGCACTGGGCGGTGATCAAGGAGTATCTGGACAAGCGTGATGACTGGGAGCTGTTCAATGGCGGGATGCTGATGATCCGTGATTGCGTGGATAAGATCGTTCGCATTGACCACATTGACAAGAAGGACCCGACGATGCTTCTTGGCGTGTGGCGAGGTGCGATGGCTCACTTCCTCTATATGAAGGTTGAGCCCTGTTTGAAGAAGATGGAGGATTGGGAGGCTGAGGGGAAGCCGATGTTTGACGGGTGGTATTCGCACAAGCTCAAGACGATCGCCTCCATTCCCTACCTAGCGTTCCAGCGGGACGGATACAGCGACGCAGCCGGACAGGTGCGTAGTTGGGAGGAGCGCTTCACCTACGAGGAGGACACGATGAGGTTTGCTCTGCGTGAGTTTATGGCTCCGCTTACTTCTTCCCCTTCTTCAGCAAACTCTCCAGCAGACGCATCTGTGCTTGTGCCTTCGGTTTCGTCGTGAGCCCGTGCGTCTTACCCGTCGTGATCGTCTTGACTGCGAACTTCTTACCCAGTTGAACGAGCTTGTATGGCATTTATCTTATACGCTATTAGGTTCCTCGTCGCTCTCACTCTCTCCCTCGCTGGACGATACAGACCCACGCCGACCCATAAACGCTCTCATCTCTGTCAGTTTCTTTGACGGAGGAAGCGGTGTCGTGAAGCCTTCCGTCCATCTGTCAGCGTTCATCGGGCGCCTACGATCCCACACGAGAAAGTTGTAGGGACGCCGAGCCATTGCCCGATCGTAGTGACCCACGAACTCGTCAATGTCATACTGCTCAGCATACTCCTCGGCGATCTTCCTGACCTCGTTAATCGGCATCTTGTAGAGGATGATGGTGGTGAGGTTGGCACGGACAGCCGGAGACGTGAAGCCGGTATTCTTGTAGAACTGCGTGAGGTAGAACAGCGTAGTATTCGCCTCGTGGCGAGACGTCAGGCACAACTTCTCAATCGGAGGCGCACCTCCCACCTTCGCCTTCCGCATCAGCGAGGCACCGGCAAAGTCGTCAAAGATGATCGCAGTGTTCATCATCGGCTTCCCCTTCTCAAGACGCTCTAACTGGTGCTTCTTGAGATCTGTTTGGTATTCATCAAAGCTGATGGGTTCAAAGTCCGTCATAATCAGCTTGTTCTCAATCGGCATCTTCTCAAACGAGGACTTGGCGTCCATCGTCCCGATGTAGATGAGTGCCTCATCAAAAATGCTCTTCTTCTTGGTCTTGCCCGTCACGTAGCCCTTGGTCATCATACTCCAGAGCGACGAACTCTTGCCTGACCCGCACTGCCCGAGCACCAAGATCGTCGCAGGGAGCGTAGGTAAAAACTGAGCGTCCATCTTGTCCATTCTCGGATCCCTTGGCTTCTTCTCGCCGGGCATTACCTCTACAAAGTCTTTCTCGTCCATTACTCCACGACAGGTAAAAATGTGGGGTTGGCGACTTTGCCCCTTGTCGTTTGTGGGTTTGCTTTACTTACACCTCTCGCACCACTTCTCGCAACAGGCGTGGTCTTTCTCGTCGTCCTCGCAGTCGCAGTCCTTTCCCTCAATGCCTCCGCATTCGTCGCACTTGGTCAGTCCCTTCTGTTTGAGGATGATGGTATGATGTTCCTTTGTGTGTTTGCGACATCCCGCAATGTCGCATATCTCGTGCGGACACTTCCCGCCGTTGAGCACCTCGTCGCAGTAGTGGGGTCCCATAGGGCAGATGGCGATGATGGAGGTTGTGTTGGTGTGAGAGGTCATTTTGAGCGATGATGTGTTGGGTGGTGAGACCTAATGCTTATCTATTTGGCAAGGACAGATCCATTTTGGACGAAACTGCGGAAGAAATAAGACATAGACCGATTTACGCCATACACCTCGCTTCGCTCGGGGCGGATTTACGGGTGAGAAACAT